>CP045900.1:1501055-1530171 GCA_013387185.1 Caligus rogercresseyi | reverse complement strand
AATTTATTTCTATCCATACTTATAAGTAATATACTACATATAAAAATCAGGCAATTATGTAAATGGAAGCTTAATACATATTCTTCTAATTTTCTAAGACAATTTCAACTCTCATATTACCCATTTGGTCCAATGTATTTGATCCCCTGATTAATATATGCAACAAAATAATCATCAGATCAGGATATCTACTTTCAAGATGATCGAATAGAATGATGCTTAATATATACCTCAAAATATAAATAAACAATCACTAACAACAACCAAAAGACGACTCCAATTGCCTCCTATTAGTCCTAGAAACATTTTGTTTGTTTGATGGGTCAAAGTGAAGAACTTATCAAGATCTGAAGAGATAGCATATCTCACATATAACATGGATTATAGTTTTCACATGTATTTTTATGTATGGGTATGTTCGCTTCCACACTTTGAATTATTTTGATTAAAAATAAATTGCCAGGTTATTAATATTCATCAAATTTAGAAAAAGCCGAAAGAAAATGAAATTCTTTAGTTGCACGTTGTTTTTCACAATGAAAATACAACAGCGTGAGCCTTATTATGCTATAGGTTGGAGTGAGTACTTTTTCTTATTATTCTTCTTCCATGAATTCAAATTAGACCCATCCTGAGCCCTAGTGGGTAACAACAGCGGATTGTCCGGCCATTGTTGTTTTGTTGTGGATAAGAAAGAAACATGCTCAGAGAAGAGAGAAAGACAGGTGGAGACCCCACTCTTCTAGAGTTCTTTATATGCATATGAAATATGTTGTTCATAGAATCTCTGAATGATATTATTATTATATTTTGTGGTTGAATAAAAGCTCTGACAATGAGCATGACCCTTATCCTAATTGATCTCTTAATGTTTTGATCAAATAGTATACAAGGAGTGAGAATAAAATTAGCTTACATGAACATATTTTATAGCGAATTTATATTTGATTTCCTGATTAAAGGATCTACTGAGCTAACACAATGTCATTTCATTGCAATATTGGTATTTCGACTTTTTGACTTTTTTGACATGGGAATACAATGGGTCGGAAACGCACGATCATAAATCCACAATAATAGCTATTATTTAAATAACTATATTTTATAACCATTACTTTTATTGATATAATTAAACTAAAACATATCTTATTTTTATAATCAAAAATTAAAGTAGTTTAAGTCAAAAATATATGGTGCCGTTTATGTACTACATTTATATATATATATATATTTCAAAGATAGTATAATATGACCATTTCATTTTTGAGGGTAGGAGGAGGGAATTCTCTTATAGATTCTTCAACAGAAGAGAACGAAACTATAAAGATTTATTTTATATTTGTTTAAACTAAATTCACAACTAAAATTATTCATATATTCAATTAGTCAAATAGAGAACCTACAAGCTGAATAAGCTAAGGTTGAAACATTTATATAATGTAAAAACAATATTAAATATACATTAATGACAACTGTATTACAAGGCATAACTTGGATTATATCTTAAAATGATCAATCTTTTTGACACATAGAAAATAATCTTTTTATAAAGATTTCAAAGGTCTGCTCATGAAACAAATTTTAAAACGATGTATATTTTATATGTGCCAACTTCTTGGCCCCTTACTATATTGACAATGTCTTTTTTTGTACATGCATCCAATAGCACAAGTAAAATAATCCGGCGAAATATAGTAAATAATAGAAAACTTTCAGTTAGAATAAAGACACTTTATGTTAAAAATATAATCAATATAATCAAAAATATAAACATTTATAATTTTCTTATAAAAAGATGAAATAATACCAAAAGTACAGTAATTTTAGGAAAGTAAAAAGGCAATAAATAAATGAAGGGCATAGTTCTTGACAAACTTAATTTGATAATGTTTTACTTAATTCAAGTTATCGCACATAATTAATCAAATCATTATAATGCTCAATATAAATAGGTACACTGTTGGCACGCCAAAATGCTAGCTTGTTATTATCCTGAGGATATAATGTTACAAATGTTGGAATCAACGAATTGTTATTTTAAAAAAAACATATTTTCTCTTGAGTCTTAGGTATCTCTGGAATGAAACATATTTTGTTCATTAATAAAAAATCTTTATCGGGAGACGCAAGATTATTACATATTTGGTGTCTTCATCTGATATATGTTGAACTCGTGTTAAGTTTGAGTCTCAACACTCTTAAGTTTGACTCGTACATAGACTACAATCTCGATGTAGGATTATATATAAATCCTTAGAAATATGAAGAGGTTCGTCACTTGACTCCCGAATATTTCGTTTTTATCTCATTATCAAATATTTTCAGAGGAGTTGATGAGAGTTAATCTGGTTGGGCCGTGGATGTCGATTTTTAATCCGATTAGGGATTTAATTTATAGTTAAAAAATCAATACACTTCGAGCTACTCAATTTAAGGTACCTCACACGTTTATACATCCATATGATTATTAAATTGGATTACTTTGATATAATTAAGGTAAAAATACCTCACACACTTTTTTAATTTTTTTTGTCAGCATGGGATTCATTCATTCATTTTTAAACCTTTGTGGTTTTATGAATATATGTTTAGGTTCTCAAAATAAAAGTCCTAAAATATTCATGCTTTTTGTATGTAATATTTGTCAGCCAATAAGTAGCAAAATATTAATGTAATGGTTTGAGGGTTAGAGCATTTTTAGTAGCACTTTAAATTTGTTGACATACAAAATAATAATTATTTTTTATAATTTACATACCCGTGACCAATCCTAATTTAGAGGAAAAATATACCTCAACACAATTTTTTTATATTTTTGGTCAACATGGGATTCATTCTCATTTTAAACCTATTGTTATATGGAATTGAGCAATAAAATTTATAGAAAGTAAATTGATATACAAATTCTCAAAAAAATAAAAAAATATATTACTAAGAATATATACAATATCTAGGAATTTAAATTTATAGAAGTATTATATACAACTTTCAAAAAAATAAAAAAATATATATACTAAGAATATTATAATTTTTTGATATTTTATACAATTCGATGTAATGAGTAATAATTTTAAAATAATATGCGAATAGAAGAAATAGTATGCATCAGGCATCAAACAAAATAGTTTCTTCAATCTGTTCTGCAATCATGATCGGACTACTCCATTTCAATCGCAAATGAATACAAACATGTTGAAGACGTATTATCCCATGTTGGCTAGTGTGACTTCTGATAAATATGCATAATTTTTTTTACCAACATCTCCAAAGCTAAAACATATTTCAGCAATCTAAAAAGTTGTAAAATCGGTTACTGATTGGGCCTCCCGAGGAAGAATGCAGTAAAACGGCATGGTTTAACTCGTGGTATGTTCCAGGGTAGGGGCTAAGATCCCTAATTCGATTCGACCTTTGATCCAAAACTCGATCTCAATCCGTACTCTTGGACCCTACCCTCAACAAATTACATTAATATTTGCTAGTTATTGGCTGAACAAATATTACATACAAAAAGCAATGAATATTTAGGACTTTTTTTTGAGAATTTATATATCATTTACTTCTATAAAATTTTATTGCTACAATTCCATATAACCAAATAGGTTTAAGAATGAATGAGTGAGTCCCATGTTGACAAAAAATATTTAAAAAATTGTCTGAGGTATTTTTTTACATTAATTATATCAAAGTATCCAATTAATAAAATAATATGGATGTATAAACGTGTGAGGTACCTTAAATTGAGTAGCTCGAAATGTATTGATTTTTTTAACTTTAAATAAAAAGCTACGACTAGTCACCTTTAAATGTTTAAAATGGGGTTCACTGCAAACAATATATAATTATAAAAAGTAATTATAAGATAACTGAGACATCAATTAGCATCGCAATTGACATTATAAAAGTACTTATGAATAAATGCTTACTCTTCAAATTTGAATAATAATGTTAGAAATCAGGTGGAAAAAATACTTTCAAAAAACCCACCTTTATAATATCTAGGTTTAATTTTTTAATGCCTTCAAATATACATAGAGAGAGAGAGAGAGTAACAGCATGTACTATCTGCTTTCGCCAAACTTCTAACTTAGAATATAGAGATTAACTGTAGTTATTTGTAAATACGTATATTGATGGTGTATTTCATGTATTAAAACTTTTATTTGTTTGTGGTTAAACAATAGTTTAACAATTTATATATTTAAAAATAATTATATCTAAATCTTAAACAATATTAAAAATAACAACCTAAAAATAATAATCAAATAAAATATGTTTATGCAGAATATCTAAAGGATACAAATACAAAAAAATGTTTTGCTTAAGAAAAATAGTAAGATATGAATAACTAAAGCGTTAAAGTAAAGTAGCGCATGCATAACATAAAATTCTTCCTTTTTTCCCCCAAAATTGGACTTAATATTTGTTCTTCTTAAGTCCGTAAGGGGCGCTTTTTATGCTAGAGCTCTTTGAAATAATAAAACAAAGTCCTTTTATTATTTATATTTGGAGACGTTTTTTTTATTTTGTAGTTATTTGAAATATTTCAAATCATCAAATTAATCCTTTATACCGGTTTTAAATAGGATTGTGACGTAAATTTCATGGACAACGACATCTAACGTTAAAGGAATTTCAAATTTGGCCAATTTTTTTGTTTACTTTTTCCTTACATGCGCTACTTTACTTAACGCTTTAGATATACAAGCCCGCTTGCCATAAAAACTGATATATATATATATAAACTAATTATCCCCATTATAATACATTGAATAATCCATAAATAAAAAGTTTGCCCCATATTCATGAATGTGAGGCCAACTGTGGGATCTTGCAAATAATAACTAGTTTGTTTATAACTTTAATTTTATCCGCTCCTTATGATCTCAGCATTAATCCATGCTTTAAAAAAACTACTGATTGTTGGTAATATTAAATGAGTTTTTTGTGTAGTGTACCAGGTCACAAAAGTTAGACAAATGACAACTAATTTGACGACTTCATCAATATGATAAGTAAAAAGATTGTCTCCAGCGATAAGGTCTCAAGGAGGAGTTGCTATTATATTTTGTACAATTATTTTGTAAACCATGAATAAACAACAAAAACAACAATAATTAAAGAGTCAACTAAACAATAAGACTCTTGAATGTTGTGTTTCTATGAGCGTGCGCGCTCACATTTTCTCCCCCCCCCCCCCTCATCGCCCTCCTTATTCCTTCCATATAAAAAGGTTCACCCTCCTTTATTTCATCAGTTACTCACGACATCTCATCGTCTTTACACGTGCATTTTAATAACAATATCATTTTAACATAAATAAAAAATACCAAAATGAAGACCACCACATGTGTTTTGTTTTCCGTGCTCACGTCAACGCTCTTTCTTCTTATGGAGAAGTCTCCGCTAGCAAGGATGTGTTCTACGTCCACTGGAACCGTGCCAACCCCATGTTCCGTCTCGACAATTCCGACCACATCGTGGAAGTGAACAAGGGCAACGAGCAGTGGGAGTACGATCAAGTGAACCTCATTTGCCCCACTTCTAAGCCTGGGCTCTCCCGCTATCCGGAGACCCACGTGATTTACTCCGTTCCAAGGAAGAATACGAGACCTGCCGGATCACGAACCCAAACCCACGATCGTGGCTGTTTGCAACAGCCCCTACCGCCTCCTTTATTTCACCCTGACCTTCCGGTCCTTCACGCCCATCCCTGGAGGTCTGGAGTTCAAGCCCGGACCACAACTACTACTTCGTCTCTACTTCCTCCGCCTCTGATCTCCACAGACGCATGGGAGGTGGCTGTGCGACGCATAACATGCGAATGATCTTCAAGGTGGCAGGAGAGGATGGAGAGTCCTCCCTCAAGACCTCCTCAAGGCCAAAAACCCCTTCATGCCATACGAATCCCTCCAAAACAATCACCAATCATCCTTCTACCCCTCCAAAAAGGAATCATCCTTCATGTACTCCCCCTAAGTACACTTCCCCGAGAGGAACGGGAGGAGGAGATCCTTTCCAATCACATCGAAGAAGCACAAAGGCTCCTTGCCAGCAGCGCGGATTCCACAGGACGACAGTCCTCTCACTCATAACGCTCCTAGCTGATGCCTCTCTACTCCTTGCTTAAAAAAAAATCCAGTAGACTTTTCTTCATTCTGTTATATAAACCTTTGCTGCTGCTTCTTGTTATTCAAAAAAATATTATTATCATTATTATTTATTATGTTGTTAAAATACCTTCCAAAGAAAGATACTCATTTTATTATATATTATATTATTTATATTCACATAATATGAATGTTTGTGAATGCTCTGTGATATTTATAATCAAATTATTATTACTACGACTTTTTACTGCAATTTTTGTATCCTGAAAATATATATATATTTTATATATTTAAAAATAACTACATACTGACTCTATTATTTTTTTAAACAACGGTTAGAATTATGCAAATTAGGAATACACAAAAACAACCGCTCAAAAGTGGTTCTCCATTAAGCGTCCAATTGCTGTCACTCCCTGAATGACATTGATGGCCTCTCTAAGTCCATGGGGATAACGACAAGACACAAAAAGATTGCTTCTTCAAACAAGTCATTTAAATCTGTTAACATTAAGTTAATACAAAGTGAAAAAGAGTTTTATATTATAACGAAAAGCTATCGATAAAATGTTCCTTCCATAATATTATTCATGAAATCATGTGTCCATTTATGACTCTTATTTAAGGAGAAATATATACTTTTAATGGCGGAAATACAAGGTTTTATGATGCTTAATTGACGTTCGTGGACTCTTTTTTTTTTTTTACTCGACGGAATCCTTTATTTCAAAATGTAAAAAAAATATTGTTAAGCGGAACATTTCATTCATTTAAATATAAATGTCGCAGGGGTGTTATAAGAGTTACTTTGCAAGAAATGGTTCGTTTTGCTTGTATAAAAGCCGGGACTTGAATAGAGGATGATTTCTGAATTCTCAAATGTAGAAAACGAAAGACTAAAATAGAAATACTGTTGGTTATATCTCCTGGACGTTGCTCAGGGGGGCAAAATATGTTATTTCTTCAGACTGGGGATATAGACATTTTACTATAATCTGGTTACTGGCTAATTCATGGCTTTTTAGAAGTTCTAGGTGGAGTTTTTAATTATTTTGATGACGTCGTTAATATTTTGTTCTTATCCTATAATATCATTTTTTGAAGAATATTTTTTGAGAAAAAATATATATAATGTCTTAAATATTTTAGAAATAAATCGGAAAAAACAAAATTGGGATGAAAATGCGCCCTCTCCAAAAACTATTCACTGGAGTTCGATACGATCAATATCTCAAAACAAAGTATTACTTATTCTTATGACATTATAGTTTAAATATATTGTCGTGTTCATCATATATTAAGAATATTTTGAAGACAATACTTCTTGCTCAATGAGGACAGCCGAATTTGATGTCATGCGTTCTGACGTCAGTTATCAGAAATTGATGACTCATCCTTTGTTATTAAAAAAATATATATATATGCACTTCTTGTTGGCTCAATAAAACCATATTTTTAACCTCTGATATTAAATCATACCGCTAAATTTACTCTTTATATCACAGTGCTAAGAAGTGACAATTAGGTGGATTGAGGTCCCTAAAATAATTCTAAAGAAGTACACGACTTTCGAAAATCGAATATTTGTGTTTTAGATAACTGCATGATGTTCTTAGCCTGTCATTTGTTTATTTCATATCCCAATCTGAAGTATTTAGAGTGCATAAGCTATAAACATATCGGATAAAAAATGCATGAAATGACAAATATGTTGCGCAGGTTACAAATACCTTAATGATGAGAAAACAAGGCTTGAATATTAGTGAGGTCTTCTACCAAGACAGAGTTTATTGAATTGTAGACTAAACTATCATTTGAAGTTGGATACTAAGAACAATCAGTAGTTATGTTATAAGAATTGATTCCAAGATGATAGGATCATTTGGATCTTTTAAGGCTCCAACAAGACATTTTCGGTTTTAATATTAGTATTAGTCGTCTCTTTGATTGTTTTGCTGAAGCAGAAGGGGGAGTTGTTGAATTAATAAATATATAGTACAGTAAAAACACATAGCTACAGATTATTCGTATAAGGACCATTGATGGTTGGATTGAAGCCCAAATATGCCATAACTCGGGCATGTTATACCCAAAGACCAATGGATACTTATTTTGACTCCCAATGTTAACATAGTATTGACTCTCGGAACCCCATGTTCCATTTAAGTTAGATTTGTAAACCCAAGTTGTCATTAAAGTGGCATGAATAAAATGAATCTTAATTTGAGGCCCAATTTTTTGGTTTGCAGCCATACACTAAGCCCATCTCTGTCGAAGGCAAAGCTATAAATGCTTCAATTTCTAACTGTAAGGCCTATATTGCCAAACATTTGAAAGCTACACGCCAGTAAATGTTGACCATCTGAGGGCAATTTTTATTTTCGCTGCTGCGAGGTATTGTGCTCTTCGCTTACGAATCCCCAAAACCCAAGACAGTTCATGGAATTATGCTTTTGAAGTTACTAAGTTCTACCCTTCTCAATCTGCACGACATCTCCATACTTTGAAAAAGGTGCTTCGATTTTACAAAAAAAAATCTACTCCAAGGACAATGAAAACCGCAAGGAAAAAATTGAAAAAATAATTTGACCTCTTGATAATATTTTTTCGCTTAATTTTATTCTTTGTTTTTTAGATATTGTGTTTGTTATATAGATTTGTATGTATTTGTTAAGATATTTTGGCCTTTTAGTAGAAAAATTTATTATAAACTATAATGTTTATTGTTGTTGTAAAACTTAAAATTTTCTATCACTCTTTTAGTTGCTTTAATATGTTTTTTATGTGACTAATAAAGGCCTTGCTGAGGATAAAAAAATGTTAAATACGTATTTGTGGCTAGTGAAAATCTGATAGTTCATTGAGAATTGGACAATTCAATAAACTATGATCGTGGCCATTGAAAATCGATGTTATCAATTATTATTTGTGTTTCCTTGGTCCGCTTCATTACAGTATATATATATATATATATATACATATATATATATATATATATATATATATATATATATATATAGAGAGAGAGAGAGAGAGAGTATTCGAAACAAAATATCATTCCAGTGCTGTCAGATATAAAATACAAAAGCATTTTTATAAATGGTACCTATCGTTAATGGAGACATTTTTAAATTTCTAACGATTTTTGTACATGTATATATTGATTTCATGAATATTTTAAAGGAACAAACGATAATATGATTTTATTATTGCCAATCATATTTTTCTAAATGTAGTTGTATGTTCATTCACTTTTCCTTATAGTTTTTATACATAGAGCTACAAATTGAACCATTTTTAATTATTATTATTTGATATGTTTTCTATCTAAAGAAAATTCATATTCAATTCATTCTAAAGCTTAAAAACCTTTTACAATCATCTTAATGGCATAATTATTTCAAGGTTAATAAAGAACAATGACTGTATGAGTAGCTCATTGATAAACACAATTTTTTTCTGTTGGTAACTAATTTTTCCTTTGATTTTCGTTCGTTAAAGTTAGTTATCTTTCAATTCTTAGAACTGAGATTCAGTAGAAAAAATCTATCGTAGGTAACAAGTTGTGTCCTCTCGGTATCGATAGATTTTCACAAATCTACCGATTGAAGGTGGTATCTGCATTCTGAAAAAAGTAATCTTCGAATTATCAATTCATTTTTGAGAAATCAAGATTCCCGATAATGAAATATGTGTTGATGGTTTTGTAAAAGTTTCAAATTATCAGTTGTATCGATTTACTGAAATAACGATTATCAATTCCTAGTCCCAGCTATGATTTTGAGTAAACTTTTTCGAATTTCAACAGCTGGAAGCGAAATGGTGCCATATTTCATAAAACTAACTGGTTTATTTGAAAATAGATTATCCTTTTAATTGAGCCAATCACGTAAAAGAAAAATATCTCAAAGTTGTTGTTCTTATTAATGAAATACTCATATATTCGGACGACTTGTATTTTCGATCACCATTCACTTTCCTTCATGAATATCAATGTATTCTTTGGAACCTTCCCTGATCTTAAAAATAGTAAATGGCAGGGGGCAAATTAAAAAATATAATAAGGGAGCTACGTCACAGTTTTTTCCCGTGAGAATATGGGAAACTTCAATCTATTTTCCTGCGTGTGTCGTAACGCTGTTTTGTTGTTGCGTATTTGATAATTAATGTTACTGGTCACTGGATGGTCCCAGTCAAAGGTCTATTGTTGGGTACTAATGAGATTTGGAATGTGTAAGTCCACTATATTTTTTCTTTATTCTTCTCTTCTTCTTTTCCTCAAGAAAAAGGTATGTTACATATATAAATTGAGATAATTGTTTAGTCGTAAAGACTTAAGTATTTTTTTTGTACGTGAGAGAGCAAAGATATTCACTTAAGGAATGAACTGACAGAATGATTTTTTGGGACTATATATTCTGAAATACATTGGAAGAGTGATCTGCAATCTGTGATACGCAAAGAAACGTCGTTACTCTTTACGAAAATCGAGATATTGAGTATGCCGGTAGATTAGTACTACATGCAGTAGATAGTATTACGAATACCACTAATTTTACACTCAAAAACTACCCAAATGACGCTACAGATTGATATTTGGTATTTTATTGATCGGCACTACTGTCATTAGATTTCCTCTATCAATACCGATGATTCCATAAAAACAATCCAATACCCTTAGCGGTTGATTATCGGTATGTTTGTTGATTGGTGCCAAAGATAGCAGATGTGGTTTATGGATACCGATCATTATCCACAAAAAAGTACCCAATACCGTATAAATTACATGATTTATAACAACTAACGCAGTAGATTTATATCAGAATCTTTATTCCTCTAAAATCATCCACTTAGGTATTGTAAATATTTGCTAAATAAATCTTTTGAGAGAGATTATTAAAAAAGTTCAACGGAATCAAATATCTTCAATGCAAATTCATAGTTTTAATAAGTTTATCCACTGTTATAGATATTGAAAGTAACTATTAAAGAAAAATATCTTTATATTTTTCAATATACACTTAACAAGTTCAAACTCTTTTGATTGGCATTAGACTCTACTTATAATTGGACCACCATTTACGCCATGCTTAAAAATAGTCATATGTATATTATTTATCGATCACACCATATTCTCTAAATTATTATTATTTATTTTTCTTTTATCTTTGTTATAACGAAAATAAATATATATATTTTTGAGTCACTTATTTTTCACTTATGCATTTGAAAGATCTGTCAAAGCTCTTTAAATAGAATATACTGCAATTTTTCACTGTCTTTTATTGTATACTGGTTGTTGTTGTTGTTGAAAAAAGGTAAAGAGACAGAGAGGTGCATAATAGGGGGTGGAGAAGAACGAGAGACAACTGGGTGGGACCCTTTTAGGTCCCTAAAGAGGCTTTGGATTCCTTCTGAACAAATAAACTTTTTTGTTTGCTTTTGCTTGTATTTATGTAAAAAAAGATAGTTGTTGTTTTTTTAAGTTGAAAAAAAGATACAAGGAATTTGATTGTTGTTATTGTTGGGGATAAGAGCGTTAGAGGTCACACGCCTCTACTAATCCGGAAGAGGCACTTAGGATAAGCCAATGGAGAGTAAGAGCGGAGAAGGAAAAAGCACTTGTTTTCATCAATATAAAAGCTATGTTGGGGTGTTTAAAAAATATATATCCTTCCAAGTATTGAAATGGATGGAAAGAAAAAGTTAAAACTAGAGGACTCAGAGAGTGCAAACCTCCGCCGATCTCACCCAAATGAATCACTTGGTCTTTTGTCATTTGCCAATAGATGTCGCTGTGCTGTGCTCTCCTCTTTGAGAGCACAGCACAGCGACATCTATTGACAGAGTAGGCTAACTTGAATATTTATTAGTATTTAGCTCATTTTGCATCTTAAAGAAGCACTCAGAGATGCCAAAAATTAATCACTTGTTCCTTTTGGCATTTCCAACAACCCCACAAAGTTTCATCCGAATCCGTTCCGCACTTTTTGAGTTATCCTGCTGACAAACAAACAACCAACAAACCAACGTCAGTGAAAACAATACCTCCTTCGCGGAGGTAATAAGGATACTACTAAAGGGCTTTTTCCTTGAGCGGGATTGGTTAAAATAATAATGTATAATTAATAATAAAATATGTAGTTTACAATATTGAATAAGACATCACTTCACTCACAGTATTCATAGATAAGAATGTTAACACAACCAAAAATACAAATATCTCATTGACATTGACTCATTCAACATAATTTATAATAATAATAATTTCATGTTTTTCTTTATTTATAATATGAATCCATAGTTTAGAAGAATTATGAAGTACTAATTTAATATATAATGTTCTTTCTCAAAATAAACATCCCTTTATGCCTTCCTATTGGTTTAGAAATGTCATTTGTGGAGTTTTAAATGTCAAAAGAAACCAAGTGATTAATTTAGGCATCTCTTCTTTCTTTAAGATGCAAAATGTGCTAAATACTACTAAATATTTCAAGTTTAGCCTTTGCCATAGATGTCGCTGTGCTGTGAATCGGGTGCCGGGAGCGTTCTTCCTCTCGGAATTTCCGTCTAGGGGACCCTCCCCCGTCCCTCTACCCGCCCCATCTTGAAAAATCCGCCTCGGAAGGCTCAATAAACCCCGTACGGCGGAGGTTTGCCTCTCTAGTGTATATATCCTCTAGTTACCTCCGCCGAAGGAGGTATTGTTTTCACTGGCGTTGGTTTGTTAGTTTGTTGGTTTGTTTGTCAGCAGGATACCTCAAAAAGTACGGAACGGATTCGGATGAAACTTTGTGGAGTTGTTGGAAATGCCAAAAGGAACAAGTGATTAAATTTTGGCATCTCTGAGTGCAGAATTAAGATGCAAAATGAGCTAAATACTATAAATTTTTAACGTTAGCCTACTCTGCCAATAGATGTCGCTGTGCTGTGAAATTGGGTGCCGGGAGCGTCTTCCTCTCGGAATTTCCGTCGAGGGGACCCTCCCCCGTCTCTCTACGCCGCCCCAGTCGTGAAAAATCCGCCTCGGAAGGCTCATGACGGCGGAGGTTTGCACTCTCTGAGTGTATATATGCCTCTAGGTTATATTTTTAAGTTGTGTTACACAAATACTTTTGGTTTTTTAAATTGATATATATGTAGTACATGCGTACATTTCGTGGGCTCTATGACCCTTGAGCATTGCTGCTCTATGATAAAAATGTATCTATAACAAAAATCGCAACTATTTTGACTATTAATTGAAACTAAAATACAGGAGGGGGATATCAGCTTATTAAATTTTGCCTCGAAAATACAATAATGAGATATTATTATGGTAGGCCTTGCAGACTCATCAACCAACATAAGTGTAAGAGTTATTCAATCAATTCTTAGTCATTTTTATAAGTCATACCAAAGGATCCATTTATCGTCATGCATGATAAAATAACATGCATTCCTTCCGGAGCGGGACGACTAAATAATTTAATTAATATTAAAAGATAGTCTAGGAATAATCTGCTTAGAGGATTTTGAAACATCATACCAATGTCAAAGGGTATACAAAGTTTGAATATAAAAAGCTATAAATATAAAAAATATAACAATATTGGCATTTCTATCTCAGCTGGTAAACGTGTTCAGCTATTAATTTTGAAAAAAAAAGTTATCAATCTGCTTTATATTCACACACAACCTCTCACATTAATGAACAAGTCTCAGCGGGATATCCTCATCGATAACATTGCGCAGACATGAATAAATGTCAACCCTTTGGCTTGATGGGCCAAAAGACGGCTCCGTAAAAATATATATCATCAAAATATTTGCAAAAAAAGTCCTTCAAATAAAACTTTCCAACATAAAACTTTATGTTCCCAATAAATATTTAATAAATATGTTTTTCGTATTAAAAATACCAGCTTTAAAGTTCTTCAAAACCCAAGTATTTTGACTTAAATAACCCCTTTGTAACGTCTTCATAGAGGACCCATTGTTTTTTATACTTGACTTTTATGACTAACAAAAGAACATAAAGTTAGAAATGAAGATATTTTTCAGGGAAAAGAGATTCTTCTCATTTAACTAAGAATGACGAATAAATATTTGTATATTAAAATATTTAGAGGATATAATAATCTTCTCAGAGGCTTAGTTTTTCTTCATGTTTAAAGACACCTTGTTCCGGCTTGATGACACTTGTTTGATTGTATCTTTCCGATATTTCCGCTTGTTTTTATAGGATTATGGCTGATATGGGACGCTTAAGTTGTAGAGCAAATGTGTTTTGATATTTTGTTTTACGGCATTAAGCAAGACAATGATGTTATAAGTCAAGTGATCGATGATTGCCTTTATTTTATTAAAAATATTCAAACAAATGACACATTTTGTTATGGTCATGATTAATTGTACAATATGGCTAATTCATGTCCAAAATATGTAAGACAAAAGCATATCCGTTATTACACTGATCTTTAAAGACCATAATTTTTTATCGAGAGTAAAGTCATAATCAGGTAATTGAAATTATTTATTGCATAGTCTTTAGCTAATTGAAATGATATATTTTGTGTGATCTAGTTTATTTGAAACCATTACAAATGTACCTGTTCAGATAGAAAATATTACTTTATCTAGATATATATAAATATTTATATTAAACAAAGTAAATTACTTTTAATTATAATAAATGTGCACATTAGTTTGTTATTTATTTGCTTTTATACAATTTTAAAATATGAATCACATGAAGATTCGGTAAACTATATCTAACAAAACCCTTGGTCTCTACAGCTGGCTTTGAAGTAATAACAATTAAATACAAAAAAAGAATTATTTCCATGCTGATGGCGAATGGAGCTCTTGCGTGGTAGAGCGGATCTTTAGGTAAGTGGAGAAAAACAAATGGTGCCAAATAATAATGTTTTGATTTATTTTAACATATAGTTACTATATTTAAAATAATTGGAGGGGAACTATATTACACCAATGATAAAAGTCTTATTCTTAACTTGCATTGATATTTCTCATTGTGATACAGAGGAAATGATAGAAATATTATAGTTATAGAGTTATTTATAATAAAATTTGGACATTGTTTCTCACTTTCTCTCTCTCTCTCTCTCTTATATATATATTATATATATATATATATATCATTGTGAAGTATTGTCACGGAGAAAACGAAAAATGGTTATTTATCTATGAAAAATAGAATTTTAACTATGTATATAAATTGAAATCTATATCTTTATATATATAACGAAAAAACACGTTTGTCATACACTCATTTTACAATACTCATGGGTGGGATTGACTTCGGGAAGTTGAAAGGGATATGAGATCCTTCCGAGTTATGACACTACATACATCCTATATAGAAAGGTTTTGTTTAGAAAATACATTCTTATAGACACGTGTATCGGGAATCTCTTTAAGATCCCACAAGGATATATGGGGATACACATTTTTGAATTATATTGTACTTATTGTGATTCTATTTGGGAGATCATCACGAGTGGATTCAAACTAAAAAAAGAACAATTCAATAACTGTTATAAAACTCCATAACACTATTTCAGAGTTCGTACAGAGGAAAATGCTGTATCTATGTACAAATAGATAATATATTATTTTTCTATATTTTTAAACACCGACATAGCAAATATATTTATTATACTATCTTTTTTTTATTGCTCAATAAATATTTCATGGTAAAAAATATCAAGTTTAAAGTATTTTATTTGAACAAACGAGTCTTAAAGATTTAGCTCCTATACTAAAAGTTTCAGAGTTGATTTAACATTTTGAATACTCTTATTTACGACCCTTCAAATGACCATATAAAGCCATGTTTTATGTAAAACCTTTGTCCAAAAGTAATTAAAGTACTCTTAAATGCTCAATATATCAACTATATTAATAAAAGTTTAAAGAGCCTCAAACTATTTTAGGCTTTTAGCATTGTAAGTTATCATCTTTCAATGATTAATGTTTTCAACAACAATGCTTTTTTCTTAAATGCTCAAAATATGAATGATATTTACAAAAGTTTTAAAGAGCCTCATACTATTTTAGGCTTTTAGCCTCCATTTTGTAAAGTAATCATCTTAAAATGCTTATTTTTTCAACAACAATGCTGTTTTTTTGTGAGTATAAAAAATATAATTCAGTCATTTTTTTTATTTGTAGTATGTTATTCACCTTTTCCCCCACTTTAGACGATTGAGACCTATTGACCTATTTTACTTCATTGTAGTCAATGTCCTCTTTTAAGGTCTAAAACCACCCAAAAAACAAGTTATTAAAGCAATAATTGCCTTATACATATTAAAGCGTTAAAGTAAAGTAGTGCATGCAAGGAAAAGTAAGCAAAAAAAAATTGGCCAAATTTTGGTTAATTCTTTAATGTTAGATGTCGCTAGTCCATGAAATTATGTCACAATCCTATTTAAACCGGTTTAAAGGGATTAAGTTTGATGATTTGAAATATATAAAATAAAACGTCTCCAAATATAAATAATAAAAGGACTTTGTTATTATTTTCAAAGAGCTCTAGCATCAAAGCAGCGTCCCTTACGGACTAAAGAAGAACTAAAATTTAGGCCAATTCCTTTTGGGAAAAAAGGAAGAATTTTGTTATGCATGCACTACATTGCTTTAACGCTTTAATACATATATGTAATTGAATAATCATTTTTGCTGATCATATTTATAACCTTAAGTGATTATTATCCAATGGCTACCATAACAAAACTCAAAAGGAATGAATGGGTAAAGTATTAAAGTAATTTTACACTTATAAAAAGGTTATAAGCGATTGTATTTATTCATCGCCCCCCCAAGTTCTAATAATATATATTTTCTTTGTCCGTTGAGAGATGAAAAAAATAACAGATTTATGTTTATGTTATATGTTTAGAAACCAATCATTTTTTCTGGATGAATAAGCACTCCAAATAAGACCCTGTTTATAAATAAAACACTTCAAATATATTTCTATACAACTGTGCACATATCTCTACGAATTATACGGAATGAGAGTTTTAATAACAAGAGAGAAAACACTGAGAATCTAATTAATGTTTGTTTATGTAAGGAGACAGTGGAATCGACATCTGGGATTGGATTAAAATTCTCTCAAAATCTGAGTCCTTCCTTCATGAGCTTTTATCCGTATTAGAGTAAGACAGGAGTAAGGTTTGCTATCTCTCAAAGAAAAGACGAAAAACATCTTAAAGAAACTTACCGAGTTAATGATCTATAAATAACCTTATGAATTAATGGAACTGGATAATGAGGTTCTAAGGATCCCCTTCCTTCTTTGTGTCTCTCTCTCTCTCATAAGAATACGTCATCGAGGATATAAATAGAGTCTCGTGACCTGTCAATATGAACAATAATAACCTGGGCACTCGCCAAATATTTTTTTCTTCTGTGTATGACTCTTGAAGGATTATAATGAAATAACGAATAAAATAACATTCTTTAAGGGATTGATATTATTACAACGATGTTCTCATTTAATTGTTGTCATTAATATACTCCTTTTTATAGAAGGATTAAATATTTTTGTTTGATATAAATGGCGAGTGTGTAAGTTAATGTTCATCAACTGTCATGAAGTGGTGGGGATGCACAAAGAATTTCATTTGGTTTAATGTCAATGTTTGATTTGTTCATGATAAAATATAGTTGGGAGTGGATAAATGTTTGAATACATAGGATATATAGTGTTCCTAGGGGAATACAAAAAATAAATAATGTATAGATACTTTAAAATGTTTTATCATTGTTTATTGTGTATTGACGTCCATTGCTATTTGAGGAAAAATATCTATTTTATCTATTAATACCACCATTAAAATATGTATGGGATTGGCAGTCTTTTTTATTTCAATATCACATAGAAAAATAAAACGATAAATATATTGTTAAGGTATTCATCCTACACCTTTGAAAGTCCTGATCTTATAATTTAATAAAGTTAATAGATATTCTCCATATGTACATTTGAGTTGCCTAATAAAATATCTCTTCGAGATGAAGGACTTATTGTCCGATAACCTCTGGTCGGACATCGATTATTTTGCGATCCTTAGAAATCATCTCAGCTCGAAGGTTGATAGCGGCTGGTTCAAGGAATCATACACGTAACGTTTCATAAAGATTAGATAGATTTTTATGTTATGGAATAACGATTTCATTTTATAAATTCGTAAAACATAACTTTCGTTTCGAATAATAGATTTATTTATGAAACTAAACGTGATTGAAAATACTTCATAAAATCATACTTATATATATATATATATAATTGTTTGAACTAATTTTGGTGGTACAACTTATAAAATATAATTATAGCAGCAAAGAGCATGTTTTGCTATCATATAGTCATATAATTATGAGCACTATATTTTTTTTACTCACTTATCTAAGCAAAAATACTACTGAATGTATTATCCAACACCAAGAGTTATATTATTGCTTTTATTCATCACAAACAGGGCAATTGCAGTATCCAAAAAAGATATGGTTGCCTCAGTACATTTTCCGGCAAAAGTATAAGAAACATTTCTATTGTAATAGAAATAAGTTAAATTTCTAAAAGCTTTAAGTTCCAATAGCGGTAATATAATATATTTTTTCTTTTTTAAGAGGAGGACTATAACGTTTAAAAAATTATTAATAGACATACTTTATTTGAAAAATGGAGTTTTCCTTTCATTTGAACATTAATCATTTAAACCTAGGTGCATGGCAAAGGCAAATGGACTCGAGGGAAAAATAAGAATATCAATTTCAAACCAGAATCCTCCCTCTTTTAAATGATTGATAATGTAGACCTTCTCGGACATAAAATATGAACCTATCATAGCCACATAGTGTCCTTATCAATAAAAACATAATGTATTTGAGACCAATTAAGTATATAAAAGTCTTTTAAACTTATCATCAAAATAAGAGTTTATTTGCATCAACAAATAGAAAGTAAAATAAAAAATCTTTACATTTACAGGGCAAACCCCTTAAACCGGCCCCGTGTACACTTTTTGTGATTCGTCAACCCAAGACCGTTAATGCATCAAACCCCTTCTGGGAGTTGGTATAAAGAGTACACCGTGATAAATTTTTATTATAAAGCATATTCTTTTAGTAATCCCTGCACACTTTGATGCATCATTTCGAATGTGAAAAACTTCAAAAGCAAACTACAGGGGGATCCACTTTGCAGCCAATGAGATCTGTTCAAGCCCCTTGGAACTTTACATAAGTTTTTAAACATTTTTAGTTGTATTTTTTCGAATCATTTCGCAACAGTTTGTGCTCAGATATGATAACGTTAATCCTTGTGTGCAGGAACAGAGTGGGAAGAATTTATCCAAGGGGACAATTATGCCTCGCCGGCCTTATACAGGCCCCAATATGCCACTGGGAGCTGTCAACGGCCGTTTATGTTTCTTGAGGCCAGCGCCCACCGGGAATAGTCCCGGTAATCCCGCTGGCCACTTCGCCCTGCTTGTGTGTATCAAAAGTTAATTTAAAATGGAGGGAAACCATTGTAGCTATATACTGTGTGTGTGAAATAACATTCATTCCATAGAAGAGAACTCAACCCTCAGAAGTCAATCCCCAAATTCCAATTTACCCTAACAGCAAGACCCATATTTTTGTTGTTATGGATTCCCAATGATTACAATAATAAAAACATTAACCACAGTAGAAAAACAAGAGTGGGGTCGTCGAGGCAGGCTGCCAGGCAACCATTGGGTGGAATATGATGATGAAGCTCATGATGGGAGGAGGCAAGAGAGGGACAAAATGATTAATAGGGATCCTTCCTAACCCAATGAACCCTACTTACTTACTTCTAATCATATTTGAATGAATAAGGCAGGAAGGTATCATTTGTTGTTATGGATGGGTAAGTAATGAATTGAATTCTTGGGTAGGCATACATAGACATATAAAGGCGGAGAGACAGTGAGAGAGAGACAGGGATTAGGACAAAAGAAAATATGAAATTTTTTAAAATATGGAGGAAAATGAAGGCATAGCCAAAATCTTAATAATTGAATACTCTAGAGCAGGAATGCCAGGGTAAAATCGGTCTGGGGGCCAGATTGGTTTCAAGTGGGACCTTGGGGGGGGGGGGGGGCAAATTACCGGTACTTTTGGCCTGGCAAGCCCAAACACCAAAATTTAAGGTTGTTTTTTTTTTCTCCGAAAAAACCTTTTGCTTTTAATTATATATTTATATTTTAGTATTTTTTTTTCAATTTATATAGTTCTTATATATTTTTACATTGTATTACTTATTTTTAAATTCCTGACTTCCCAGACTAGCCGAAGTGCTAGGATGTTTCTTGGGAAAATATAGACGATTACAGTTAAAACCATTAAGGATAAAAAACAAGAGGATTTAAATTTGTTGATATTGTATCATAGTATTATTTATTTATTTAAAAAAACACTTTTCAACCACTGACGTAACAAGCCGAATGGGATGTCTATTCGGGCCGGTTCCGGCCCGCAGGCCGTCACCATGTCACAACTGCTCTAAAGATTAGGGAATATGTAATCATGTCATCGTTGATAAAAATATCCTCTACAGGAATCCTAATTGGCAAACCAGGATTCGATTATGGGCCCAGACCTATAAAATCATTCAGGGATTTACTATTTCGTCGGAGCCGGCGTGGATTTTCTAGTCTTACGGTACCGGATTACTGAATAGAGGCATGCACGTAAAGTCATCTCATATTATTCCACCCAGCCAATCAAGTTCCTGCTTTACAGGTGCTTAGGATTGTAACTTTGTCATTATGATGCTCCAGACATTGGATTTTAAATGGACATTTGTGGTCTTCACAACAGTAGGATGTTACTTTGAATCTCCATTAAATTCAGCAAATGTCTTTAAAATATTGAAATATGTTTTAATCTTCTATACCTCATCCCATATAAAAATATGGTTTTTATATGATCTCAGATTGCATTTTTTAAATAAAGATTTGCTAAGTACCTGTGAATAGATCAAACACTCTTTTTCCTCTAGTTTATTACTCGTAAAGAGAAGATGAAGGTGAATACAAAAAGCTAAAAATAGTAAAATAACTTTATACAACTATCAAATCCTCAAATACTCTTTGAACTCATCCGGAGTCAAATATGTAAATCCACTCCTAAGAACCCTTAAGACCATATTCATTCCAAATGTGTTCTTGGCCCTACAATGAATAATCCTCTTGGAATTCTAACTCAATGGAGGAAGGGACATTAAATAACTGAGAATTCCTTAGAGTCCATAGATGATAAATAGTGAGACGAACAACACTTCAAAAAGTCCGAAGATGTTGTTGTTGTTATGAGAGTGGTGAGGAAATCATGGAAAAGTTAGGTTCTCAAACATCCTTAAATGTGTGTGACCTATCAGTTTAAAACTAACTATGATCTCAAAATACCCCCCAAAAAAAATATATATATAAAAACCTTTTTAAATATATGACGTCATTGGTAAGCTACAGGACACATCAAATGTTTTATTTCTTTTTGGTAGACATATTATATTTGATGCTCATCACTAAATCCTTCTATAGCCCAACATATTTACCTCCGCGAAGGAGGTATTGTTTTCACTGGCGTTGGTTTGTTGGTTTGTTTGTCGCAGGATAACTCAAAAAGTCGGAACGGTTCGGATGAAACTTTGTGGAGTTGTTGAAAATGTCAAAAGTAACAAGTGATTAAATTTTGGAATCTCTGAGTGCAGAAATTAGATGCAAAACGAGCTAAATACTAATATAAATATTTCAAGTTGCTACTCTGCCAATAGATGCGCTGTGCTGTAAAATAGGGTGCCGGGAGCGTCGTCCTTCGGAATTTCCGTCGAGGGAACCATACTCCGTACCTCTACGCCGCCCCGTCATGAAAAATCCGCTCGGAAGGTTCATAAGGATCCCGTGACGGTGGAGGTTGCACTCTCTGAGTGTATATTGACTCTAGTTGTTATATTTTTCAAAAAATACTTATGAAAACGCTTGTAATCATTTGCTCCTGTATATAATCATTTAAATAGTTACAAACACCAAGAATCCTTACAAACATTATATTTTTTGCCTCTCTGGTCCAATAGGATTGCATCCGTGTTGATATAAATGAGTATTATTACGTTAAAATTAGTCCAAAGAATCTAGGATAACTTGTCTATGCGGTTCATTGATCGGGAGTCGAATCTGTACCCTCAACATTGGGGAGTCGAACACACTCCTTTTGACTTGAAAAAAATCATTTTGATATATCCAAATAGAAAAAAAGTTTATTAATGATTGAACTACGCGTTTTTAAGTGTAAATGTAATTAAGAAAAAATAAATAATAATAAAACTTTCTAAAGCAAATACATTTATATGTATTGGAAATAAAATAATAGTTTAGTTCATAAACAAAGCTGTACGATAAATACCACCAGAAACTCCGTTTAAAAACCGCCAAAAACATAATAATAAAAAACAATTTAAGTTAACTTTTAAGATATCAATATTCAAGTAGATAACATATATATAAAAAATATAATAAAAAATTAAATCAATAAAGCAAAAATAAAGAAGTAAGAAGTTTAACAAATTTAAGTAAAGCTATAGCAAAAAAAAATATTAATAAAATATAAATTTCTTTTCATCTGAAGCCAGTTTATTTTTCCCTGGCGAGTAAAATATATGAGTTTATATTATAAAAATTATTTTGAAAATATGAATGTGACAAATAAAAGAAATAAAGCCAAAGAAATGTAAAATTCCAAGTTCAAATTCTTTGTAAAAAAGTGACTTTAACTGGTGGGTTTTCAGCTGTGGGGGTCACAAGTATATGAGTCTGAGTGCATTGAAGATCCTTCTTTACAATAGACGCTTTCATCTGTTGAGTGACACTTGTGTCTATGCGTACGTACAATCACATACAAACACACAGACACACACAATAAGGGCTTTCAAGAAAAAGTCGGAATTTGTCGTCAACAAGTTACAAGGACTTAAAGAATTCATCATCCGTCTTTGATGCATTGTGTTTTTTTTTTGCTGTTGTTACGAAAACATCTTTATCGTAATGTACGAATACTTTGAACATAGATGGATTAGATTGATAAGAAAGAGAAAAATAATAGCCAAAATGGGTTTTTAGGGCATTATGATCTATGACGTAGTTTTACCAGAAACGTTAATTTTGATATTTAATGTTATGTAACCCGAATTTACATTCATCAGAAATGATATATGGTGTTAAGGTCGAAAAATGAAATAGAAATGTTTAAGTTTATATATTATTATATAGTAACGTGTGATGATACAAACAGTCCGATTTACAGGATTCAGAACCATTCCTGTTGGGTTCATGTATGTAAGCTTCTCTTTGGACAAAAAAATATGCAAAAAATGTTTACATTGTTCTGCGTATAAACATCACTTTTGCTTTTTTTTAAATATAAGATGCCAAAGTTCGAAATGAAGCCGAATCTTTGATCCAAGGCAGAATTGAAGTAGCCCCTTCCTATTATAAACAGTCACTTAAACCATAATGTTTATCTAATCTAGCTCGGGGAGTCGAACAAGTGTCTAATGATTATCCTAATATATTAAATAACCCTCTTTGATTATGTAGATAATTATTATCTATTTCAATAAGATATTGAAATGCTTAATGTTCAGCAATTATTGACTACTGAGAAGTATCTAATACAAATTCAGACAATAATTCAAAAAATATATCATCCACATATTGATTTGGTATAAGAAAGCCTCATGCCTTCAATTGGGCTTAATTGAGGTTTTCTATATGTCGTGTAATTGGCTAATAGAGATTCTTTTTGTAGATGTAGATGTCTAAATATCATATATATTTTGAATACTTCTGAAAAACATTCATTTTACCCGAGAGATGCAATGGTTTCATAGGTAATGTGTTTTATAATATTTTATAAACTTTAATGTGTATTTTCAAAATTTGTACATTCACATATTTTTTCGATACTTTGAATGCTCAAACAGCCAGGGAAATTTTGCAGTCTGTGGATGTAAATGCTAAAAAGTGAATAAGTATTTCTGATTTTAAAAGATCAAATAATAACAAAAAAAAATTATAAATTGGTTCTTTTTGGCATTCATTATTTATTATACTTATATTAATATTCGTTTTACTCATTTGAAGGGATTCTTTAATTCTGAATTTGAATGTTATTCTATGAGATGGATTTTATATATAACTTTGTTGTATTGATATGGCTTTAAAGTCTTAAAAATAAAGAGAAATATTTAAGTATATATATTATAGAGAGGGACGTGGAATGAGCCACGATGTCATCAGTCAGGCTTACAAGACCAAGATTCAGAACCATTCCTGTTAGGTTCATATGTAAATCCAACGTCAGCGCCACATCTCCTTTAGCCTTACCGCATGTCACCCTTATTTGATATGCAAGAACTCAAGTCACTTTGAAAAATAGGATCTATTTTTAAAGTCGACTTTTAATTAGTCATGTTTTAAATTAAAATGTTGTTTCAATTTTTAATACATTCGCATTTAACCCACCTCAACATTTTGGTTCATCTGTAGCGACCAAGTTGCTTATAAAAAAACTAAAATCCCTAGGTTCAAAGTACTCGAATGTAAATCCTTATTTAAAGCGCTCTTCATGGAACAACTTTAATTTATATATATTTGCTTATGGGCCCCATTACACATGGCACATTTTTTTTGGTCACCTTAGCTTTTGTGTGTGTTTTTTTTGTGAGAGAGCAACAAAAAGTACAAAAAAGACTATAACTTTGAACGCTATTTTTGCTATTGACGTACCTTTGAAGAGTCCTCCCTTTTCCCTTCTTCTAAAAATCCTCCTGCTGTGACCCTTAAATCAAGAGTCAATTCTCCTGAAGCCCATTATTCATTATGAGGACCCCAACCTTTCCTCTGTTTCTATTATTATTATTATTCCTTTTTGTGTTTTGGGAAAAATATATTTTTTAAAAGTTAAAAATACACATTTCTTCTGAGGACGGAAAAGAAAGAAAGAAACAATGAAAAAAATAAGAAATAATTTATTCTGTCTTCATAACAATAAATACGATATCCTAGAGAGAATATCTATTTTTGACCTACTGTGTTGACCGGCTTAACCTAATCAAAATTGACGACTCCTCCTGAGTGCTAAGAGAGGGTAAGATGGGATGCTAAACCTGTCCTTTTCCCCTCTTCCTTCATCACAGCACGAACGAAAAAGAATAAAAAAGGCGGGAATCACATAAAGTAGACTTTTCATTTCAAAGAAATAATTAATGATGAATCGATTTTTTATTGTATGAAAGGATGTAAAAATATTCCTTTTGAGACAGTTATATTTCATTTTATTGCTTTTAGGTATAACAACCAGGATTTTGATTTTAGATAATCCAAGTCAGCCATTTTGAAGTCCCTAACTTTATGTCATTTAAACCAGAAAGTCATTTGACACATGATATCTTTTAAGCGGATATATAATTATTTATTGTTCTCAAATCCTTTTGTTGTATGCCAATGTTATCGAAAACCCTCATAATGTGATCCAGAGGATCTTGTTGGCCATTGAACAGTATCATGTAAATAAAAGTTACCATCTATTGCATCAACTTCAATATTTATTTGAATACGTATTAAATGAATGGCTTGCTACTTTTATTGACATCTCTTCATTCGCGTACCGGGCAAACTAATTTGGTTTTCGATCTTTTTATATAAGAACCTCCTAGGCCTATATATTTGTTAAGGTATCAAACTTTTCTTTTGCAACTATTTCCTAAATTAAAAGGAGTCGTTAACTATGAAAAAAAGCCTTGTGATTCAGAGTACCTTTTAAATTATTCTTCACTTATCACAACCATTTTCTAAATGAATATATCTACTCATAGACAGTTATATCTGGTGCATCGTGTTTTTTGCTTTCATGTGTATGTAATTTCTTGGAAATTAATAATAATAATGTTTTTTGGTTATGTAATTCAATAATTAATAAAGTTCAGCCAGTTAGTGGAAAAATATATGATAATAGAGAGGGAGTATTTTATTATAACTCGAATCATTCAAGTTCTTTATTGTTTTAAGTCTTATTAAATTTTGTTAAAAGGGAAAAGTTTAAGTCTCTACAAGGAATCAAATATATATGGGTCATTCGTTTTATACAAGCCGTATTAATCGTAAAATACTTTACTTAATTTCAAAAGAGATGTAAATATCATTTCTAGAAGGAATCATACTTAACTTTTTGATTATTCGTTTTAGACAAACTGTAATATAAGTATACTACTATTCAATTTGAATAGTGATACCAACATCTGAAATCAGCATGCATGAATACAAGTAAATAGTTTTATATTGAATCAATAATGAATGGATATTTGAATACAGGGCGATTGGATTAGTAATTAACTCTTTTGATATAACTACAAGAAAGTTTTTGAATAGATGGAATAAAGACCACACTCGATATCAATTCATGGATTAATGATAGGTAACTTTTTTAGCTATTTATAAAGGATTATCTTCTTTTATATGTGGAGACAACATACCTCCTATATTGTATATAGATATAGTCCTGAAGCTATCTATCAGACAACTCATCTTTTGGTTGTTATTATTATTTCGTGTAAAATAGTTGTGTTCAAATTCACACATGAAGTCACATATTTTTTCATTTTCTATCAGAATTATCTATCACCATCTAGAAAAAACATCAGCTACTTTACATTCTGTGATTTGTATGTGGGAGTCTTATAGATGAATGGAGGGGGAAGTTGTATGTACATATATATTTTTTAGATGACTATCTGAACTACTCTCTTACAAGATGATAACTTATTTTGAACATTCTTTATATATGTATAGTAAACAGTTTGAAACAACAAATTACTGACCGATCTTACGAATTCTTTAATAACTGAAGCCTTAAGATTGATTACTAAATTAATTTAGCAAAATATGTTGTAAATACATTCATAACAAACTTAATCGTTTTTTAATTTTGTTAATATATTATGCAAATCTAAAATATGATATGTAGATATAACCAAACCGAAAGCAAATGTCTCTATTACTTTCATTTCTTCTTTAATAAATGTGAGTGAATATCTTCAGAGAGCCTTTTCGCTCTTATGTAAATTTGATTTATTTCGTAATGAAAGTTGATTTCAAGACAGTTTAATGGCCCTTGAAATCGTTTTGATAAAAAAATCAGATTGACTTCTGGTGAGGTGATAAGGGAGCTAAACAAACAAAATTAACCTTATTTGATGGTAGAATTTGGCTTTAGTAGAAAATTAGTCTTAAAATGATATTTTCTAAGTCGTCATAAATGATTAACTCAAGGATATTTCTTATATATTGATTTTTCAATTGTCACTAAAAGTCTGTATCATGTCCAAAGTATTTGTTACTTCGTTTCTTTCAGTATTTATCGTTTTATGATGAAATATGTACTACAATTGGCGTATATATTTACCAAACATTAAGGAAATTGAGTATAGTAACTACTTAATAAGTACCAATGAATAATTTTCTTCCATTCCCAATTGCTTTGATTACTATCAAAACAACATATTCAATTTGCCTCTCATATAACTAATTATATTCAATATACTTAAAATATCAACTACATGCTAACTTTACATTTTATATTATAGTCCCTCACCCCTCCTTTCCTATCATAAAATAATCTTTTGAGATCTCAACATATATTTACACAATAGACACCGATATTTTATTCACACTATAAATAATTAGCTCATTAAACCCGACCACGCCATTTATTTTCCGGGAAATCAAAAAGTATTATTTTTTCGTTCAACTATATAATTTCAATAATCAACTGATAATAAACCTCTCTGTAAAAAGTAAAGATCATGCCGCTAAAGAGATGAGGCCATAAAAATTAGCACGAGATTTCTTCTTTTAATTCCTCCCTTTTTCAAAAGAGGAAGGATTTTTATGGCTCCCAAGGCTTAATTAAAAACCCCAGGAAAAAAAAACATATTGCCATTTCTAATCCCCGGATTTGATCCATATATGTATGTATTTCCACCTAGGGAGTAAAATATATAATATATGTACTGGACTATAAATAAATCTTGTTAAGAGCTCAAAGGATGTAGCCGAATTCGTCTTGTGTGGTAGGGTTCTTCCTTCTACGAGATGAATTTTAGAGAGATTTCGTAGTCCTTTCTTTCATGAATGAAAAGGAATATGGTGAAGAATTAAGAGCAGTGTCGTAAAAATGGATTGCGTGTGTCACAGTCAACTTGCGGTATATTATTATTATATCTATTGTTTAAATGCGAATTGCAAGTGAAGGGTTATTTTGGGGCATTCTTTGAGCTCAATAGAAGAATAAAGCGAGGGAAAAAGTGTGCTGGGATCTCTTTCACTAAAGGGAAAAACACAAATCGGTATAGATGGTTACATAAGTTATACGTAACATATTAGACAAAGTCTGTTGATGAGACTAAATAGTTAATAGCGATATATGAAATGAATAACTACCTCACCATTTGCCTCCTTAATCATAATTAATATTTCATAAGCGGTTCCTGAACGTATTTATATTAATTAACCAAAATATTTATAAGTCGTAATAAAAAAAGTATTTATACATTTAATAAATAAAAAAATATTAATATTAACTTAATATCAATTTAAATAACTATGATTTAAAAAATATTTGCTCCATCCACTAAATGGGTAATATTACTTATCAAACCTGCTCATTAGTTTCTTACATCACTATAGTTTGAGTAATGGCGTATAGGATTTTAATAAAAGGAAAATATATCGTAAATGCTGTGAATTTTTAAATCATTTTTAGCCATATTTGTATAAAATACTAAAGTCCAGTTTTAATAACTAATATTCTATACAAATTTAATGTATTTTTACTTAGCATGATCGTACTTTAGCAACAACAAAAAAAAACGAATCTTTGCAGAGAATTATAGACTTCTAAGAAAAATA
>CP045900.1:1466389-1500955 GCA_013387185.1 Caligus rogercresseyi | reverse complement strand
CTGATTGATAAAAACTTAATGATGCCCCCCCCCCCCCCCCTATGAAAAGTCCGCATTTAAAACCTCAATTGGAAATCCTATAAAAGAATCTACATTAAATAAGATCCATTTATTTGTCTTGTGTACATTGAGATAAATCTAAGATTAACGACCGCTTCTTCTTTCCTGCGATCGGGTTCAACATAATAATAACAACAAGAGGAATCGTTTTCTCTCTTTATATGGCTTATATACAGGGTGCGGCAACATAACTTCCTTTTTTTTCAGAAGGCATTAAAACATGACGTATAAAACAAAAAAGGTTTTAATTTTGTTTCATGATTTTAGTACATATTTAAAGTTAGGGTTCACATAGTTTTGAAAATCATATCAGATAGGTGACGTCCCCCATGTTCCATACACTATATATTAGCCTCCAAAAAAAACCCACTTTTTTAGTTCTTTTATATATACCCAGCGATTCTGGTACATTTTTTGATGCTGAAAACGAATATCTAATTTAAAATTTCTAGCATTGTTAGAAATCGGACGTCACTGGGTTCAAAGGTTTCGTGATGAAGCAAAACTTTTTGTTAATACTTATTTGAAAAAAAATAGTTTTACCAATTTAGCTATGATCAATTTATGACTTTGGATTTTTTTTGCAAATTTTCGTCAAATAATATTTAGTGCCAATAAATTAACATAAGTGCTGACGCACCAACCATTTTTTAAATAACAGCTCCTACTAAGGTTCTTTATAGTTTCAAGAAGGAAAAATAAAAAGAGGGTACTCATGTTGATGTTTTTAAGTTATCTTTTAAATACAACACACTCCACCGCCACACTTGGTACCTCACTTAATATATACCGTATATACTGTATAGGTAACAGTGACAGTGAATTAAGAGCGGTATGCCAACATGTTGGAGGAGTTTTTCCTTCCACGAATTAACGAATTGGACCAAGGGGATATTTTGTTTCAGCAGGATGGAGCAACGGCTCACACTTCAAAGGCATCGATGGGCATCAGAGAAGAAATTGCCAATATGCCCGCTCATACGCTGGTGAGGGTCATGGTAAACACCCGAAATCGGTATATACAGTGTATGGAAAATGAGGGACGTCACCTATCTGATATGATTTTCAAAACTATGTGAAACAAAACTTTAAATATGTACTAAAATCATGAAACAAAATTAAAACCTTTCTGATTTATAAATCTTGTTTTATTGCCTTCTGAAAAAAGGAAGTTATGTTGTCGCACCCTGTATATGCTTTTATATATATACATTGTAAAATGTATATTTTTTGAACAGAGTGTCCTTCGGAGGAATGTTTATTTTATTTTATGTGATTCAACAGCGATGGAAGACCAACCCACCGCGCAAGACCCCTAGTTTATTCTCCATGAGTTAAATTTAACACACACACACATACCTATGTAAAACTCTGTGAGAAGTAAATTGATAAACAAAGAAGACAAAAAGCCAATTACCTTTTGGTTGACTCATTTTTTTGAAAGTGGGCATTTTTGTCCGTTATTCAAGCGAATAATGAGAGGCCTCAAGTTTCTCTCTAATGTCTTCCCTTTAAACAAGATAACGCAATATAAAATATAAAATAAATATTTAGGCATAATAAGCTTATAATTTCCATCGTGAAGTATAACGGGTCACCAATTTTACTTATGGATGTATAATGAAATTGAAAACTGTCATTCTGTATTTTAGGACTATGGATAAAAATAGAGCAATGCATAAGATAAATACCAATACGACCAGAAATTCAGAGGAATTTTACATAGAGCCTACACAAAGTAAACGGTATTTTACAAAATAATTCTATCATTCGCAGCTGACACAATCGTTTTTTACCGTCGAAAGAACTATATAATATCATCATAGTTCGAAAGTAGTTGTTAAGAATTTATAATAAAGTGATATTTTTATGTCTTAAATGTTCATAACTTGGATTGTTATTTAAGATAAATAATAATAATAATAAATATTGAATAAGATATAATAATTTAAGTTTATTGTTTCTCACCGACGCTTGTTGGTTTTAAACTATATGTTATTTGTATTTTAACGAACAGTAAACCGTTTTAATGAAGCTGTCTATAAATTTTCAAAGTGTATTTAAAGACAATGAATAAATTAGGCTTTTTTATTTCTGATGTTTATGCCATTATTAGCCGAATTACTTCCGCCGCTAAGGAGTATGGTTTTCACTGCTTGGTTTGTTGGTTTGTGTTTATTTGGTTGGTTTTTCCAGCAGATAACTCCAAAAGTCCGGAACGGATCTGTATTGAAACTTTGTTGAGTTTTTGAATGCAAAAGTAATCCAAGTGATTCAATGTGTGTGGCCATTCGGAGATTGCCACTGTAGAATTAAGATCAAATCACACAATCTCGAGCTTAACTATCCTCCCTTAATATATTCAAGTTAGCCTACTCTGTCAATAGATGTCGCTGTGATGTGAATTGGGTGCCGGGAGCGTCTTCCTCTCGAATTTCGTCTAGGGAACCCCCCCCGTCTCTCTACGCCTCCCCAGTCGTGAAAAATCCGCCTCGGAAGGCTCATGACGGCGGAGGTTTGCACTCTCTGAGTGTATATATGCCTCTAGTTTCTTTATGAAATTACAAATAAACAAGTACGCATTGAATCACTACTTTAATACAAAGCTGCTATACCGTTCATTGCATTGCAAGTTTTTATTGCATGAAAGGTCAATACTCTCTCTCGCATACATAGAAGGATCCCAAAAACCTTCTCAACACAAAAACAAGAAGAAGAATCCATTTTAATGGATGGATGTAAGTTTTTGTAACACCTAATTATGTGTTGTTGAACGGTTTCCTTTTTCTTTTGAAAAACTCCGTGAGGGCTTGTAAGTTTTGCCTCCAAGGTTTTTCTTTTTCTTCTTCTCCTCTACCTTGTAGGTAGTGAAGAAAACCATTCCTAAAAAAGCCTTCTTCGTCTTGTATAGTGTCCCTGTAATCAATGAACGTAGATCACTCTACTCCACATACTAATAATAATAGAGGGTCTTTTCCTATTTTTGTGTGTCTTTTGTATCCAGACGAATGATAAACTCTTTTTTTTGCTGGAGAAAGAAGATCCCATTTAACGACTAAATATATAGTTTTAAATAAATGCTACGCGGAAAAGACACCCCTAATTTGTATAAGGGTACTCTCAATTACTTTGTTTTATTCTCTTGTGTGTATGTACGTACGTATGACATGTGGTTCCCTCAAGGATACGAAATCTTGAACTATAGAAGTCATTGAAAAGTCTTCGTTTATTAATAAAATAGTGTTTTGTTGTTCAATGCAACTCGTTAAAAGTATAATTATTTGACTTTGTGAGGGATTATATAGTAATAGTACTACTGATGCAAGATGAGAATAGAGACTTTCTCTGAGGCGCGAGGAGTTTCTTTTCCTAATTAAAATCATGTGGTGTTGGACGAACTTGTCAATGATCCGGATTGAAATCATTGCGAAAAGGCACTGAATGTGCTTATGAATGATGTTTTTTATCTCTGAGTTGATAATCACACATTTACATGAATGAGTAAATTGATGCCTAATTTCATAATGCCAACTTTTTTTGATTATTCAGGCTTATTGTCTTCTAAAAAGTCACGTTTGAGAAAATGTACTTGAGCTAGGGAATCAACTTATCGAATAATATATAGATCGTTAGTTGTTTCATTGTGTCAACTCTTAATCGATTAATCGATAACAGCGCCAAAATTAAGGTACCGGTTTATCTTAGGGATTTTGAATAGATAAAAGCATCTTTATTTTTATGGAAAATCAATGCTTTAAAAAAATAAGTCATAGATTCCCTAAAGAGTTTTTCTAACATGTTGACTGTCAGTATTAAATTTTATTCCAATGACGTCTTTGACTATTTTTTCACTTCCAAACTTGAGCTTATATCATAGAGATATAAAGATATAGAGAGCTTATTCCCTTCAATAGCAGAGAAACATCGTCGTTCAGCTGTATTCTGTGCCCAATATAAATAAAGTAATTATACTACGCCATCTTAAGCTGATCATAGAGATAGAAAGATTTGTATTTTGGACACAAAAACGTATTCCTCTGAAGAATTCAATAAGCCCTCTTTGTCTTTATAACTCTATGGCTTATAACAAGATTAAAAACCAGTAAAAATATTGAAGTTTCAATAACATAAAACCGAGGGCGCCACGGATTAATTAAAACTAACAAACTTTAATCGTTATAATTTTGTCGATTATTAATCGTTAGTCGATTAACTTTTTGCTTCCTAACTTAAGTGTTATCTTTATATACTGTAAATTCAGTAAATCCATAATAGGGTAAGTGTCTTATTCGGAGTAGTTAATTAGAGGATTTCGCGCGCTTTTAAAAAATATATATGTGAGGAAGGGATAAAGAGAGAAAGAGAGAGAGAGAGGGAATAGAAAAATAATAAAGTTAAATGGGAAATAAACAAATGGAGTCAAAAGAAGCTCCAGTACATTAATGGGCCCTGGCATTGCCGTTCCTTGTAATTGACAAACGAGCATACCTCATTATTGAAATTCCCATTAAAACAACCAGGTGCCCATCCCTCATTTCCCCAGGCAATCATGCATTCTATCCCTTCAAAATATCAATTAAATACTCCCTAATTGACAACTACCAAATAACTTTATAAAATATGCGCAAGTATCAGTGGATGATAATAATGGGGTCAATAAAGGAGCGTTCTTTTTAATATATTATTATTATTTTTTGAACCCCAATCCCACTTGACAAAATTTAAATAAATAATTCCATCATTCATGAAAGTCAACATTTTAAAATACTAACTATGGCACTGGTGGAGTCTAAACAGGATTTAATACAGCTCATAATGTTACATACTAAAGACCATTACAAAGGCTGATGGTATCTGCTTACTTTAAGTATATATTTTCTATATGATGATGTGATCAAAAACTATCACTTTAAGATTAGTATCAATGAGGCTAAAATAATGTGACTGCAAAAATAACTTTTTTTGTGTCTATACCATTCTTAATGCATTGTTACCTCCGCCAAAGGAGGTATTGTTTTCACTGGTGTTGGTTTGTTCAGAGCCCTGGCTCTGGGTTTGTTGGTTTGTAGTTTTGTTGTTTGTTTGTCAGCAGGATAACTCAAAAGTACGGAACGGATTCGGATGAAAATTTGTAGAGTTGTTGGAAATGTCAAAAGCCAAGTGATTAAATTTTGGCATCTCTGAGTGCAGAATTAAGATGCAAAACGAGCTAAATACTAATAAATATTTCAAGTTAGCCTACTCTGCCAATAGATGTCGCTGTGATGTGAAATCGGGTGCCGGAGCGTCTTCCTCTCGGAATTTCCGTCGAGGGGAACCCTCCCCCGTCCCTCTACGCCGCCCCAGTCGTGAAAAATCCGCCTCGGAAGGCTCATAAGGATCCCGTGACGGCGGAGGTTTGCACTCTCTAAGTGTATATATGCCTCTAGTTTTTATATTATTTAAGAGTTTTACTACCACATATATATATATATATATAATCCTATCATATTTATTTTTATATAAAATTTTGTATTGAAATCTTAATGTATTGCTTCTATATTATTTAAGAGTTACTTCTGCCATATAATATGTAAATAATGAAATATAAATACAAGAAGATTAATATCATATTATTTATACACTAATGTACATAGAAATTAATAAGGCAATTGCACCTACAAGATAATTTGAATTGGTGGATTCATAAAATAGATACCACTAACTTTAATCACACACATTTTGATCATAAGCTTTTAGTTGAAATAAGAAATTATAGAATTTCACATAAAAAAACTATTTGACTCATTTTATTTTTAGAATACATGAGTTCCTTATCATATTTCCTATTGTTTTGATAGAATTGCATCCACGGATATAAATAAGCATTATTGCGTTAAATTTGAATATCGAGCTTAGGATCTTATCAATGAGGTTGACCGCAATTGACCTTCCCAATCTGTGGGTTCGAACCTGCGCCCTCAATATTTAGAGTTGAACATGCCTTAGCCATAGAGGTATAAAGTTATAGAGATCTTATTCCCTTCATTAGCAGAGAAATATCGTTCAGCTGTTGTCTGTGCCCAATGTAAAAAAGTAATTTGTACTACGTCATGGTAAGCTGATCATAGAGATAGAAAGATTTGTTTATATTGGGCACAATGACATATTTCTCGAAAGAATCCAATGTCTTATATCTCTATGGCCTTAATACGTGAGTTATCGCATGTTAAGCTTTTTTACTTTGTATTATATGATACTCGCATATTTGGGCCTACGGCGCCCATATGTTCATATTACATAAGTTTCTTTAAATTTGTATCAAGGATTTTGTGGAGATAAAATAGGTTTTCTAAATGTCAAATGAGTTACAATAATTTTCTGTTTGTACAAACATTCCTCATAAAAAGTTTGACTTTGTACAAAGAATATGTTTTAAGTCACATGAGAGGTTTTTTTTCTTTTTCCTCTCTTTACCTTGAAAAGTAGGTAGTACAATCAGAAAAGGTGATTTTTGCTGGTTCATTTGGTCCCATCACTTGCAAATAGTTTTATTAGGTCCGCCTTGACCCAAGATTCCATTAGTACCTTCAAAGTTTAAATTTGACCATAAATGTGGGAGGAGATAGCGTGCGGACATACAGACGGACGGACAGAGATTGGTGAATATTATATATATTTTGCCATTATCATAGGATTCATCTATGTCATTATAAAATTGATTTTTTTAACATTTCTTAAGTAAATTCACATTTTAATGCTCGGATGTTCATATTTGTTATCCTAATTTTTCACACGTAATTTCAAATTACAAATCAAGACAAAATTATTATAATCACAAAGTAATATCGATTTTATATATTGGCAAACCTTACTGATATGTTATTTTTAAATAAAATGTATGCTTACAATCAATACAAATATGGGGAAAGAGTTTTATGTTTCAAAATTATGACTATGTATTATGTTTAGAGCCATGGAGCTCATTTTATAAGATTAACACAAAAAAACAAATTCTTGGTTTAGTCTAAGTGGTGGCTTAATGTGCCATAAAATCAATATCATTGTAAATGTAACAACTGAGCAAAATAATAGAAATAAAGAAATTGTTCATTAAATATATATTAAAATGAAATTTCCGCAAAAAAAAAAAAGATTGTTCCTATAAAAACAGGGCTTTTAGTAGAATAAACACACAATATTCCATAACTCTTTATAAGTTACATCGTTTGAAAAGTAAACGGAGCAATTTCTGAAGAACGTAATAAGTAATAGTTATTTAATATTAATTCCCAAAACTCGGCTCGAAATAATAATAGTTTGTTCGTAATGCGAGAGGGATCTTCGTGCTGCCCAGTATGCACATAATTGATGTCCGTTATTCACCAATTAACAGATACTTTAGAAGATTTTGTATATTGTGACTGGCCATAATACTTTGATTACTGTGGATAATAATCTGAAATAAGCACATTGTAACGGTTTTAATTATGGTATATATATATAATATTTTTGAAACGATAAGAGTTTATATAAGAGGAAATCACACATTATCTATAATTTAGCTATACCATATTGCAGGGTATGTATATATATATATACCCTGCAATACGGGTATAGCTAAATTAATAGATAATGTGTGATTTCTTCTCAAATCAAATCTTATTGTTCAAAAATATTTATAGATGTTAAAGGTCGATGGTTGCATCTCATTCGAGAGACTTTTTTGTGTACGCTGTTAACAAAGATATAACTACTAATAATAATAATGTGTATTTATCTCCCTCCCTTTTGTTTATTTGAGGTACCATCTCAATTCCTCTCTCACACCCCTTTTTCCACTCTCAAGTAACAACCCCTTTGCCGACTAATTATATGTATATATACCAGTTATTCTAGATACACAAATACACATCCTTAAAGTTTCCTAATTACAAGTTAGCTCAAAAGTCGATATGGAGATAATGATAGATCATAAGAAAAATAAAGAGAAACGCCGTGAATTATCCTCATGGAGGAAGGGCTTTAATCATAGGAGATTCCCTCAGAAGCATAGGGACCTGTGTTCTCAGAGACCACCTGTTATGGAAAGAGAGAGGCTAAAGTCTCTAATGGCCTGACCTACCTCCGTAAATGACCTGCATTGCCAATGATATTATCCTACGTTTGAGGAACCATGGTTATAATTTGAAACTTATTTAATATATTGATTTTTTTTAAATATAAGTTAATTTTTTCCTTGACCTTTCAAATATTTTAAAACTTATTCCACAGTTCATAAAAAATATATACAAGCACAAAAAAGAGAATGCATATAAAATGATGTTAATGCGTAAAAACATAATTGAACATTTAGTTTAAAATTTTAACATCAAATATGAGCAAACACTAAAATACAATTATAATAAAATAACTTGCAAAATAAAACAAAACATATATATAAAAGATAAACCTTTCCATTTTAAATCTTGGAATTGGCGTAAAAGTTTTTTATAATTTTCCATAAGGCAGAGAACACGAGGGGAAGTAACGAATTACATCAGCTGTCCTACTCCACTTTTCATCGGTGACAGAGAGGATCTTGAGGTCCAACGCCGCAATTTTTTTGTCTATTGGATTCGAGGCAGTTGCATACGTATATATATTAATTTTCATAAAGGCATTAAAAATTAGTGCATCAATTAGTATCTTTTCCAAATTAGCCTTCTACTCTTTGGAGTGAATCTAGTGACTTAAAATTCAAACACTCTTCCACTGAGCTAAAGCTGATATTAGTAGTTTTTGTATATGTTGCATCCATGAACTTCATAATAGATTTACTACCATTTTTATATATTTTGTTTATATGAACTTTATAGATGTAGGTTTATATTCGAAACTCTTAAAGAAAGTAAAATATCTTTTTTGGTTTTTAAACACTTTCCGTTTGCATCAATTGGAAAATCTAAAATCACCATTCAAAAAATTCGAAAGACAAGCTGTATCAGAGAGTTAAATAAATCTTTTTTTGTATATTTAAATGTATTTATTCGTACATATTCATATTATATCGATTATGTATTATAAATAAGTAAATTGTACATATATATCTTACAAAAGTATTGAGATACAAAGTATTCATATTTTATAAAGTTGAAATTATAGTACCAATATGTAGGTAATGTGATTTAACGGTTAAGTAGACAAATATTAAATGTATAATGATTATTTCAAATTATCTAACATGATAATACTTAATTATTCAACCCACAAAAATAATAAATTGTATAAATACAGAAATCATTGATTGAAATTAACCATTTATAGATTTATATTGCTTAATTTTTACCTCCGCCGAAGGAGGTATTGTTTCACTGGCGTTGGTTTGTTTGTCAGCAGGATAACTCAAAAGTACCGAACGGATTCAGATGAAACTTGTGGAGTTGTTGGAAATGCCAAAAGGAACAAGTGATTAAATTTTGGCATCTCTGAGTGCAGAATTAAGATGCAAAATGAGCTAAATACTAATAAATATTTCAAGTTAGCCTACTCTGCCAATAGATGTCGCTGTGCTGTGAAATCGGGTGCCGGGAGCGTCTTCCTCTCGGAATTTCCGTCGAGGGGAACCCTCCCCCGTCTTTACGCCGCCCCAGTCGTGAAAAATCCGCCTCGGAAGGCTATAAGGACCCGTGACGGCGGAGGTTTGCACTCTCTGAGTGTATATATGCCTCTAGTTAATTGTGTGTTTTCTTTCATGTCCTAGGTAGAGTAATTTTTATATTTATATGAGGAAATATATTTTTTGGGATAAAAATCAATATATATATATATACCTAACAATCCTCTCTCAGCAGATATTTGGTATCTTAACTTTGACCATCACCTGCTCCGCTATCAGTTCTGCATCACTAATAATATCATCAATGTGGAGGGAAGATCCTTTTGTTCCATCTGATTGGATCATAATCAGACGCTCTAACAAAACAAACTTGTCCACATTGGTTTAAAAGGCAAAGAAGAAAACGCAGATTGTTTTTGTATTTCAAAGTTAAATTTTACAGAATGTACGTAAATACATAAAAACCAAAGCTAATACGTTAAAATGAAACACACATAAACATAATAGTTTAAAATTTTAGCATTGGAGATGAACTAAAACATATTTTTACGACGATAAGAACTTAAATCACAAAGTAAATAATATCGGCTCATTAAAATATAGCACAAGAAATATTGAATAAACTATTCGCATCATTTAAAGCATTTAAAAATTCCAAATATTGTTCGGCGATGATTGAGTGATAAATATGGATAATATTGGATCTCCTTATATGCATACGGCCATACTTCATTCTGAAGAGAGGGAATCTTCAACTCCAACGCACCATAAAACTAGAGGCAATATACACTCAGAGAGTGCAAACCTCCGCCGTCACGGGGTCCTTATGAACCTTCCGAGGCGGATTTTTACGACTGGGGCGGCGTAGAGGGACGGGGGAGGGTTCCCTTGACGGAAATTCCGAGAGGAAGACGCTCCCGGCACCCGATTTTACAGCATAGCGACATCTATTGGCAGAGTAGGCTAACTTGAAATATTTATTAGTATTTAGCTCGTTTGCATCTTAATTCTGCACTCAGAGATGCCAAAATTTAATCACTGTTACTTTTGACATTTCCAACAACTCCACCAAGTTTCATCCGAATCCGTTCAGTACTTTTGAGTTATCCTGCTGACAAAACAAACAAACCAACAAACCAACGCCAGTGAAAACAATACCTCCTTCGGCGGAGGTAAATATAACGCAGATTGTTTTCAATCGTCAAACAAAGAAAACATATTAGAAATAAAATAGTTAATCCAAATGTTTACAATTATTTAATAAGCAAGACTATTAGAAGGAAAGGTGAATCATGTAAAAAATATAATCGATATTTGTATGAAAAATCTTATATATCCTAGAAAATTACTTATATAAGTATTTGGTCTCTTTTTTTTGTTAAGTTGCGCATTATATCAGCACTAATATAATATTCTGCGATACCAGCTATGTTAGCTGTAGATTTGCAATGGCACTGAATCAAAATCCAATATTAAATATTTGAGATTGGCTCTCGTTATTTTTTTTAATAGTACTTCTTTTTCAAATTTTAAAATATGATTGAAAGAAAACTTCTATAAATTTTAAAAGGCTTATATTTTGCATAACTTTGATAAAAAATATTTCTTAAAGAATAATAAGAATATATAAATATAATTGCAATAATTTAATAATATATTTTTCCTTTGACTTTATTGGCCTGTGTTATTAAAATGATTAGTTGTTAAATATTATGTCAAATATGCAAAATCGATACAATTGAATTTTGTCAACATTTGTATCCGTCTATTCTTTAGTATATATATATATATATATATATACAATCAATTTTGTCTATATATTTAAAAGTATGAACGACTATTGTTACTTAGTAGAATATCGGTACGAAATTGAAATGTTTTTTGTAAACTTTATTTTCTCAATTTAAAAGCTGCCAGACCTTTATGTATATAATCCAAAATAAAATTATGTAAAAAATATGTTGTAAAATAATGTAAGAATTCATATTTTTGGTGAATTTTTTGATGCAATTGTTTATAATATATAAATCAACAAAAGGTAAACTAACGCGAAAATAATATATCCTATGTCATCGATGATCCTATGAGGTGTCGTTATTACCTCTGCCGAAGGAGGTATTGTTTTCACTGGCGTTGGTGGGTTGGTTTGTTGTTTGTCAGCAAGATAACTCAAAAAGTGCGGAACGGATTCGGATGAAACTTTGTGGAGGTGTTGGAAATGCCAAAAGGAACAAATGATAAAGAAGCAACTCAGAGATGCCAAAATTTAAAGATGCTAAATGAGCTAAATACTAATAAATATTTCAAGTTCGCCTACTCTGCCAATAGATGTCGCTGTGCTGTACTCTCCTCTTTGATGACGTCAGTTTCTTTTCTTTCCATGTACCTCTAGAGTGTAAAAAATAAAGGAGCAGTATGTAGAGTTAAAGGGACAGTGCGTAGAGGGTTGGAAATGACAAAAAGACCAAGTGATTCATTTGGTGGGGATCGGCGGAGGTTTGCACTCTCTGAGTCCTCTAGTTACCAAATGAAGACAATATGCTTTTCCAATATGATTTACGTCATTTCCGGCCCCTTCATAATTTGTGAGAATATATAATACACTGTTTAATAAAGCAACTTTAAAAATCATCCAACCAAAAAGAACATCATTGTATTAAAGAAAAAATATTGTTGAAATATAAATATATAAGCCCACACAAGGTAAACTAATACGGAAATGATATATAATATGCCATCGATATCAATAACTATAAAAATGCTCAAACTATAATAATTACTATGGACCCTTTTAAAGTAAAATATAGAGGAAATGCGTCCTAGAAATGTCTTTAAGACTCAAAAATACTAATTTAAAACGCCCTTATGACCTCCACTGAGGTGTCATTACTACCAAATGAAGTCAATAAGAGCTTCTACTAGTATATTAGTAACTTCCTGTCCTTTTATAATTTAGAGAATCTTTAAGTTACTGTTTTAAAAATAAAATTACTTTAAAAAATCATCCAAACGACAAAAAACGTTTTTTTTTAACAAAGAAAAGGAGCATTTAGCATTAATAAAAAATAATTGGCATTAGGTATGAGGCATCACTTTCTTTGTAAATGTTGAGCTGAGATCTAATAATAAAGACAGATCCTAGAGAGTATCACTACCGGCTGATACCGGATTAAGTTCCGTTGAGGTGGGTCCAATCTAGGAGCTAACGAACAAACAAACCTTTAGATTCAAAATGAGTGTCTCATGGTTCTGCTAAGATACAATTTTGGTAAATTAAGGGGAGAAGAAATAAGTATTTCATTAGATGATTGACACTAGAGGGTTATGTTACTCTCTTCCGGAATTGGTCCATCCTTTCCTTCCAACGTCCCTAAATATAAACAAAGTAAGTGTTTTGAAGGCTGCTAGTATCAAATGATTGATCAAATAAACAGTATTTTATATCCTACTATGAACATCTGGTCCCTTAAAAACATAGCTTCCAGATGACAATTAAACATATTTTTACGATGATGTAAACCTTTTATAGGGAGATATGAGGAAAAAGATATTTAGACTAAGCTCCCAACAGTTGTTATTATGTTTATAAACAATGTATCAGCTTTCCTTGCTCAATAGATACAAACATGAGCTGTATAAAGAGAGAAAATGAGAGAAGGCTGAAATACAATTTTGACATTTCACCAAAACTTTATGTAGTTTATATAAAATTAATACTCTCTAAATAAATTACTTAATGCATACGTTAAATATGTAAAGATAATATGTCTATGAAGATTTGCATCAGGATTCCTGAATCAATTTGTGCATATATGAAAGGTATCAACGTTTCTTTGAAAAATAATGATCCAAGAATAGAGAAAAAATATATTCATAACTAATAATGAATAAAAATTACATAAATGTATAGTAGTTTTGCCCTAGTGCTTCAATTGAGATGCAAACTGAGAGGATATGAATAGAATATTAATAGAGAGGCGAACCTAGGATCTTTTCGATGAGGTTGGTTCATATTACCCTATACCTTTCGGGAGACGAAACCGTTCACTCAATGAGCTAACACACTCCATATATATATATATAATATATATATATATATATATATATATATATATATATATATATATATAGATAACGTACACACTGTCCTGTTTGTATGCAAATAAGGATGTAACATGTCCACAAATCAACCATACCAACGCTCGGCCGTCTGTTATTATTTATAGAAGTTCACATATGTATGTACCTCAAAGTACACATATGTTTTAGAAGTCTTACGGAAATGCGTATATGATCTGCAAGAAGGGTTACACCCACTCAGCCCAAGGTGAAGGAAACAAATAAAACTTGTCACATGCTCACTCCTTTTTCTCAAGGGGATGAATCCATGTCATAATATACACGTGATGATGACTGATGATCACTCTAAGGGATGTTCCTCCTTGTTAAGAATGTCACTCCATGGCCTAAGACGAATGAGTCGCGCCTGTTATATACATACTTAGAGGCTACCACGGGAATTAGTTACACAAATCCCTCATATCTTTTGTGCGTACACTGTCTATACTTTTAGTTTAAAAAAATATGTATGAAGCGACAGATGCTTGTTCATTGAGCGTTAAAAGTCTGAGAGCAATGCAAAAAAAGGAATTGTCTGTCTCTAAAAAATGAGCGTATTAAAAGACCAAGACGTATTGATATATATATATATATATATATATATATACGTATATATATATATACATATATATCAGAGCTGGATTCGGTAGAAAAATCAACACCGGTTCGATATTCGGTATATACCGAATACCGGTCGATATCGGTATTCGGTAGATTCTATTATATATCGACAGTATCGATCAATATTTGGTACTCTAGATAGAAAGAGAGAGAGATTTATTTATGTATCTGCTTTTACTTCTTCATATGCATTTAATATCGGACAGTTTATAACAAAGGACAATTAAATACATCATTTGTTATAATTTATTTGAGATATTCGAAGTTTAATACATACTAATCTTATATAAATTATATATGTACTTGGATTTTGTAGGAAATGGAAGGCTATAGATCTTATTGTCAGATATTAAATGCACTTTTAGGTACTCAAGTATTCAATACATGGTATAAGCTTATATTGAATGTATATTTATGTATCTGCTATATAATACTATAGGTTATAGTTGTTTATTTATTTTCGAAGTACAAGTTCTTCACACAAGGGAGCGCTTGGGCAAAGCGACAGTTGAACGATGTTTCTCTGCTATTGAAGGGAGTAAGCTCTCTATATCTTTATGTCTCTATATGAATGTTACAAAAGTCATACTTTCAAATATACCGTACTGATGTCAATCGGTACGGTATTCGGTAGTTTCTACCGAATATCGTTTAATCGGTTCGATATTTGAATCTACCGATGGTAGTATCGAATACCGATTTACATTCGGTAGTCGCAGCTCTGATATATATATATCAATAATTGAGTTATTTTTTCTTCTTTTTGAAATAAGTAAATAATTAATCATAATGTAAGGGCTTTAAAAGATATAATCTGAAATTAGTTAAAGGCTTAGGTACGTATATTAATGTACATTAAGAGCGTTTATATGGTAGTTCCAACAAAAAAAACTTTTCCAATCAATATCTCAAACTTATTTCTTTCGCTTCATAGGGTGAATATCTATATATTGCCTAAGATGATAAAATCAGTTTACTTTTTACGATTATAATGATGTTGTGAATATTATTTTGTCTTTAGCTTCTATAGTTCGACTTCCAAGTAATTATGTTCGATATTATAAAAAACAGTACTGGAAATATGTTCAAACTAGGAAAAGGAAAAAAAAATACTTCAGAAAGACGTTGAATAGAAGAAATTTTTACGTATTTGCAATATTATAATTCACAAGATATTAAATGATTATTAATAGTATTTAAAGATTGCTACAAATTCCGAATGGATTATTTTCATAAGTTAAAGTGCCTCCATTAAATGATATATTTTGAATCCTAGAGAAAATTGAATAACGTTTTGTGGAATAATTAATATTTCATAATTGTTATATATAAATCTCCTTTAAATATCCGATATGTCAATTGAATTTATTTGTTTCATCACCATTTTTTCCTCTATCATTTCTTCCTGAAACCATTGGATAAATTGTTAATAAACATATCATATTAAAAAAACTCTACAAAATTATATATATAACAATATAAGGGATATTCCTATTGTATATAACGATCCAAGATATAGATGATGGCTATATGAATAGACAAAGTATGTTTCATGCATCATGCTCTGATGGACAACAGTTATTCTTGAATAAAGACGTATTTTTAAGTGCCCCCTAACACTAAAGTATACTATTTACGAAGCTGATTGTTAAATGCATCTCAATGATTAGTTAGTGTTTTTAGGAGTATCTAATTTATTGTTTTTATAGTATTTTAAGTGTCCACTTTTTGCAAACCTACTCATTTCATCCGTTATATAACAACTGCTTGCTTATGCATCGTTAAAGTCTCGCAGATAAATGTTTGTTTGCATGAGTCACAACGCTTAGACATTTGTAGTTGTATCATATAATTATCAATATGGATTTTCTCATGAATATAACTGCATATGCATAGAATATATATTGTATAAAGTAGTCTATTAAGTTTATCATAATAATAAATGAGAGCTTTAGAAAAATAAAGCCATTCAATTTGTCAATCTAAATATAGGTTTTGTGTACGAAAATACCTTTAAACTTCATTAAACTAAGTTCAATCAATAACTCCTTAATATAAATAACTTCAAAAAGTACTATCATAACTTTAATACAAACATCATTCTTGTAATACAATGTTGACTTCATATGTTTTCGGTACTAAAATAAATACAAAAAATGTAACAAAACATAAAAAAGATTTATGGTTATCAATTACATTGAAGTTTAATCTTCCAATATGGTGTATTTAATCTAATATTTATTAACTACAATAATAGGCTAAGTAATAGTATTGTTTTTATATATATAAAACATACTTATGTCATCATTTTTCAGTTTATAATTTTGTGATCATATTTCCACCAGTGTAATGCCTATTTATACTTAAATTAAACAGTTGAATCGAATCATATACAAAAAAATACACTATATATATACTTTCTATTATTTTTGTTACTATTACTTACGTATATTTCCATTACCATTATCATACAATACAATCATATTGCGTCTTAGTTCAACCTATTTCTCTTTTTATATTACTGACTTCTTATTGCATAAAAACTGAATACAATTAGTTATATAAAATTTTGATTTTGACTAATATTTACACTGTAATATATATTTATACTCGTATACAACTCAATTCAATCAAATTACATAAAAACGTTTCTTAAAATTTAAATAAATTACATTTATTTTACAATTCATTATTCGTCACATTGCCTCCTCTTATAATAAATAAGTACTTACATATCGAATTCTACATCAGCTGTTTTTAAGTCATTAAATTATCTCACTTTATTTATCAATTATTTTCATACCTAAAATTATTCATCAATTATTCTCAAAAGCTTCTCATAAGAGGATGTATCAACCTCTCGAGCTCTGTTTAGCAAAAGTGACATTTTTCACCTCTCCCCATCCATAGTAGCTTCCAGCAGGGAGTGTACCAATGAGAATCCTATATTTGAATTCCTTTTGAGAGATAAATACTTATTTACAGAGTCTTAGTTCAGCTATTTATCATTTTTTAACATATTTTCCTTCTAATCATTGCTCACGCATTACTTCAATCAAAACCGGATGTGGATTGACCCTTTCGGTCTCCAGGGATGCATCTCTCAGAGATAACAAAGTGCAACATTGTCTCCTTCTCCCCCCTCCTTCTGTTCAAACGGATGCCAATCACATGCACCTCGGAGGTTAAACCCTTTCCTGTGTGTCCTCAAACATACACACACCCAACCATCATCATTATTATTTGTATTTGATATCACCTGTGTACAAAGAGGGTGTTGTTTGCATTTCTAAAGGCGTAAATACATATGTATCTACATTGTACCTTATTGCTAAATGATCGTCCATAAGTACATTTTAATAATGTTTTGCAAGGAAATATATTCAAAAAATGTAATATAAATATATTAAGATCTAATTAGAGAAGACCGTCTGCTGATGTTTTCATGCCAAGAGGATCAAACCATGAGATTATTGTATTCTTTTAGGCAGAAAAGCTTTTTAAAGCAAGATATCCATTTATCAAACAAACCTGACTGTAAAATATATTATAAACTATTATCTACTGTCTCAATAAGAAAAGAGCCCTTATATGTAAATAGTTTGATAAAAGGATAGGTTTCTTTCATGTGACTTTAGATGAAGCATAATAATTACGCTCCATGTTTTTTAATATCTAACTTTATGATGGTATCATTTTGTGCCAATAAAATTATAACAGATAAATTATATTACCTACAATTAACACTCTTAAGAATATGAAAAATGGCTGAATAACTACTTTTTACATTTTATATGTAAATGCATTATTACTTAAGGGCCTTCTTTTGCGTTAAGTTCGAAGGAGTTGACATCAATCCCGATCGGAGCTTCTGGGTGTTTGCTTCGACGATCACTTCACAGCGGCTCCTCATCTCCAAAAATAGCTAAACAGACTGATCTGACTTCAAGGCTAACTCTTCATCTCCCGAGGGAGGAAGTACCTTTCTCGACCTGCAAATGAACTCTTTATGAGCATATTGGCCTACGCCGCCACTATAACCTTTCCTCCGAGACTAAGGGAGGAAGACCCCAAGACGGTGCAGCCCATAAAGGGATCCAAGTGTCGCAGACCATCATGGCAAGAGTGATCCACGGGGCGCAAGAGAGAGAGAGAGAACACATCGCGGTTTCAAGACTCCTAAAGGACACCAATCTCACCTCCTTCAACTAAACGGTTGTAAAGGCCATCGCCAAAGCATTCCACAGTAATGATGGACCTGCTGGCGATATGAATCCGTCAGGGATCGCTGCATTCGATAGTAGGAGGGAGCCCAAGCCAGAAATGGCCATGATAACTCGAAATAGAGCTGCTGGTCACGTTTCTGAACCAATATCACAACGGACATCTGCATCGGCGGCAGCTAGAGATTGGAATATCTCTCCAGAACTCAGATCTATCCAGAGTCTTATGAGACAAGAGAAGTTGGTGGAATAGTGACCTAAACAACTTCAATCTAGTCCTTGTTTTTTATTTATATTTTATACTTTACCGTTTTAAATCACTCTAGGTGATTAATAATGTTTTAACTTCTGTATTTAAATATTTTATACCAGCTAATATATCCTAGCTGAACGGTTGCATTTGTAATACTATCAAATAAACACACTATATTTTTAACTTTTTTCAAATCGATATATGTGTATTCTCTAAGAGGCAAATCAGTTATTATATAATGAAAGGGAAATCAATGAACTGTTAATCCTTTACAACTGTCAAATGCACAACCAATCCCATAGGACATAAAATAATGGCTAATCATCTAAAGGATGCCCACTTGGATAGTCCTTCCAACTTTTTCTATGATACTAATTTATTATTATTATTATGATCATTATTCTCCACATTTGACTCTTTGCAAACACAAATACCCCCACCTGCATCGACAACGTTTCACCATAAGAGTCATCAATGAAAGTTAAAACAAATACTTGGTTCTTACTCACTCATTAAGGAGTTCCGTTTCAAAAGAAAGAAAAAAATAATAACTGGAAGCAATCATTATGTCTTAATCATAAGGCTACACAAGTAAATATATATAGATAGGTACTTATTGACGAATTATATTTGTATATATTCCACACTGTTTATATACATTCCCCTTTTTTCTCTCTCTAATGAAGAAGCCGAAAAAAGATAATTTATACCTTCATTTCCTTTTTCGTTTCGTTTTTTGGTGATCACCACCCTCTATAATCAAAAAGTTGTTCTTCCTCTTTTCTTCGAAGAGCCCACACTGCACTGCCATCATTCTAGTGGGAAAACTACGTTCCAACATGCACTTCTTACGCTCTGGGAGCAGACTTACTATGACCGTAATTAATTACTATCTACGACATTCATGTTTAGAGGACCTTTTTTCTCTTATGCAGAGTCAAGGATACTTAACATGTTTTCTCTCTCTCTCTCTTGCTCTTAATCACTTGTTTTTGTAGGCAGAGAGAAGAAAACACATGAGCGATTTTCTGGGTCAATGGATCCATAATAATTATTGGGTTTCATCAAGTTGCATACATATAATTTTGGGTCTGCAGAAAAAAAAGACTGATCTTTGAAGCGTAAACAGAGTGGATGATGGCTCAAGATGGGTGGATAAATTATGTAAGAATGCAGGGAATGATGGCGGTCAAAACAAGGTTCTTCATGTATCTGTTGTTGCCATCTGGGATCGGGATTGCTTTAAGGCTGCCAATAAGTGATGTTGGAATTCAAAGTTTGATTTTATTTACATTAAATGTATGCATTGTTGAGGGTGCAAATTCGACACCACTCGAGAGAGGAAGGTTTGATCAGCTTCATCTAAAAGATCCTCAGTTCGATGACATAATATTAATGATTCAACTTTTACGCCAATTCAAGGATTTAAAATAGAAAGGTTTATCGTTTATTTATGTTTGTTTTTTGCCTATATAGTTCAACAGAATTGCATCCGACTGGATATAAATAAGCATTATAGCATTAAAATTAGTCTATCGAACCTAGGATCTTATCAATGAGGTAGACCAAAAATGGCCATTCCCTCTCGGGATTCGAACCTGCGCCCCCAACATTGAGAGTTGAACACGCCTTAACACGCACGGCTATCGAGCTCCCTATTTTATGTTTGTTTTATTTTGTCAAGTAATTTATTATAATTGTATTTTGGTGTTTGTTCATATTTGATGTCAAAATTTTAAAATAAAATGTTTAATTATGTTTTTACGCATTAACATCATTTTATATATATTCTCTTTTTTTGTGCTTGTATATATTTTTATGAACTGAGGAATAAAAGAAATATTAATGATGAAATGCTTATACATATCTACATAAAGAAACTGCAATTCTCTCAAAGGGAAAAGGCTAATAAATATTAATGTTGCAAAATATTGCAACATATTTACTTTTTTATAATGTGTTTCTCAAACTGGTTTGCCCATACAAAGAGGTATCAAGGGAAATAATGAATTTAAAATTATTTATATTGAATTACTTGATTATGTTAATAAGAATTTAAAATTTATGGTTCATTGAACCACGCCGGAAGAGTTACGTTAACAAAAAACACATTTGGGTACATTTTCTTTTGACATAAAAATAAAAATCTTGTTATTATCTATTTTTTGAATTTATACCCGTCGTCAATTGGATATGATATTTTGGATTCTACAGTTGTTAATATTCCCTAAGATTATTCAGGTCATTTGTTTAAGGAATAATGAAATAACAAAATTAAGATATTATATGGAAATATTTGATGATTTAAGTGTGTGTGATCAAGTATATTTTGCCATAGGGCTATTAGTTACATTGGTAACTAGTCTAAATAAATATATAAATAAAAACAGTAAAAATATGTTTAAAAGAAAAAACTAAGAACAAATAAAATAAAAATAAAATATAGCATGGATTATGTGGGCACGCTGCGTCCAATGGCCCTAGCTGCGGTCCTTGTAGCATGAAGGGTCGTGGCGACCTCAAAGCCTTATACATGTTCCACACCGATATTGCATGACATGCAAAGGTAGCCGTCTCTCTTCCGAGTGGATACGCTACTGGAGTGGTGGACCTCATGGGCCTCCTCGGGATGGGGAAGACGAAGTCACCAACCGGGTTCCTGGCACCGCCGCCACCGTCGTTGGAGTAAAAGCATTCCAGGTCTCCAGGGCCACTGCCTTGGCGGCCACCTCGTTGTGTATTAAAATACATGCCTTTCAAATGAGATTATTTTTATTTAATATTATTTAATATTTATAAAGAGTATAATATATGATTTTTTTAATGTTTTTATGGAAGCAGAAGAATGATGAAAGCCTGAAAACAGTTAAACCGATTGCTCATGTAAGGTACGTTTTTATACAAACAATCCATTGATTTAACAATAGATAGTTATTTAAACAAGCTATTGCGTGAATAAATGCATAACAAAACATTAAACTACATATATAATATGTTATAAGTAATTTAAGAAACGTAGATTTCCTTGATAGTTTTAAATTTTTATCAGTAAAAAAATGTACCTATCAAATTTGATGGCTTTTACAAACGTTAGTTCGATGGAAGGATTAAAAAACGAGTCTATCAATTTTTGGGAAACATTTCCCTTCATAAATTAAGAGTACAAAAAAAAGTAAAAATAATTTTGCTAAAATTTCTCTTAATATTTTTTCAGGCTTTAAAAGCGAATATTAGCACGCAATTAATACCGACAATAAAAAATTATTTGTTGGCTGAAGATTATTTTGTTCCAGGTGATATAGCTATACACTCTAATAAATATTAAATTGCACTTTTGCAAACTAGGTTCATAAAAATAATCATATCATAAATATTAGTGCAATAAAATTGCAAGTAAAAATAGCAGAACACCTGCCAATCATGATATTTATTTATTGAGTTGTCTTATGATAAGAATAAGTACATATGAATCCATATGAAAAATATATGAGTTCTACTTTGAAGTTGAAATTTATTAGTACAAACTGATAGTACTGATTAGAAGATAAAAAATAATTATTTAAAAAGAAAAATTGAGAATTTTTTTGTCTGAATCTCTTTTTTTTTCATTGCACATAATAAATATCGAATCTATAAAAAAATCAACTTGAGTATGCCAAAAAACCGTTACCACACTTAATAAATAAAGTAAGTTCAATGTTAATATATGTGCATACAATAAAAGTACCCACCTTAAAAATGGACCTTTACAATACATTTTATAGTCTAAATATTTCTTATACATTAAACATTTATACTAAATATGCAAATTAATTTGCCTTCTTTTATTTTAACATGCTGAGAAACAGCGTTGCAATGAGCTTTAATTTATATAAAGTATTAATAAAATAAATATAAGAGACAAACTACGCTATCAAGAGATGAATAGAGAAACATAACATTTGTCCATAATATATATATATATATATATATAATATATATATATATATATATATATATATATATACACCTATATATATATACAATTTATTCTTCGGATTCCTTTTTTCCTCGTGTACTTAAAAGACAGTAAAACAATGAAATACCCTTTAAATATAAAATATGGTGGATAGAGAATTTAAGAATTGCATTTAATTTCTTACTTGGAATGATTTCAAATTTGAGCTAAGTTTTTATGACGGCTAAGACAAATCAATAGTTGGTACAATATGTAGATTTCTAGCATTAAATTTTAATATTACTAAAATATTTAAGAGCCTCAAGCGAACCTATTTCCGACTTTAATTGTTATTATTTGGCGACAGAAGATAACATAAGTAATCATATTATTTAAATATATATTTTTATTGATTATATGCCAGCTATAATACAAACATAAGTGTGTATATACGTCGGAAAAACAGCTTTCTGCCATTCTAAATACATCCACAACAAACAAATTTATGTAATTCTTAAAGATCAGTTTTACGAATATTTTTGAAGAAGGATTGTTACAGTTATACTAGGCCAAGGAATACTATAAACACCATGGAAGGGTAACTATTTTCCTAAGTAGTAGGTAACATACGTCTTTTACAGTTATTATTTATTCTTTAGTAAAACTTGGTGCATTTCGAAATCAACTATTTTTGCGAAAATTTTCTCAATAAAGTGTAAAACAGCTGTATAAAATATAGAAGAATATAAAAACTTAAACAAAGTAATATAATATATACATTAAAATATCTATAATAAATAAGTAGCATTTAGATGTCTTGCCTAGTATTGATTTCCCGACGATCGAAAAAAGTTCCCCTTCCATGTAGTTTCCTTGGATAAGCATAATATTTAATAGTTGATTCAAGTTAAGGACTCGTTGTGAGAACATATATAAAAAACATATCTAACGCTAGCAGTTATAATTACTACTTGCAAATCCATTGCACATATCGTATTACAGCTGCTGTGATCTGTTGCATCCATTATGACGTAATTAACTTGTCATCATATGATGTAAAGGCATCACCTGCCAATCAATTACTTGCATTCAATAAGCAAACATTTTAAATAATAATTATAATGTATGCAACTAATTAAAACATTATATCCAAACAGTTCCTTGTAATTGTGTTCTATACATAAATAGTATATTTTATGCAAAATAGTCTCCTAAAAACCACAAAAAGTGTATATTTTATGGCCACCCGTGACAATAACAATAACAAGACTCATAATAAGAGCAACACTTGTGGAACAACAAACCTTATTTAGCCTGAATTCCTTCATTAGTGAGTCAAAAATATTTAAATTAATTCACTCATTCGCCCTATTAACATATTTCACCCTTTTTTTTTAACTCCAAAAATAACTTATATTTTTTGTGTGTGTGTTAAAAACATAATTTTCTTTCCTCATATATATTCTTATGAAGAGGGGGACTAATATTGATGAAAATATCCTCAAAATTCCAGGAGGGATTAATATAAAATCTTTCCATTCATTGGATGATGAAAAACATATTGTTATATTATCAATCACTTGCATGGAACGGATTAATAACAACAAAAAAGACTATATTGTGTAAATAATACTCCTTTCTTGCTCCTAAAAAAACCCTCCTTAGTAAAACATTTCTTGTGGTTACTTTTATTATATGTACAATTGTTGCTTTTTAATGAATGTCAAAGTGATAGAAATAATATAATAATAATAATAATGTACCCAAAAACATCATGACACAGGAGGATACAAGTGGATAATGATAGACCTTGCTATGTAGCTTGTAGCTCTTGTAAGTATATCATTCATTCCAACGATATAATGAAAATCGGACCTCTGAACATAAAAATATAATGATATAGATATATAGGAAAATACATTTACAGAGAAAACAAATAACAAGAGACTGCCTATAAATCAATAACACGTAAATGAATGATTTGTGTGTAAATAGATTTGATTCATTTGAAACGACTTTATATATATATATAAACCAGAGCAGGGATTCGGTAGAAAAATCTACCGCCGGTTCGGTATATACCTTCTACCGATCGATATCGGTATTCGGTAGATTTATTATATATCTACCGTATCGATCGATATTTGGTTCGGTAGATAAGAAAGAGAGATAAATTATTTATGTATCTGCTCTGTGACATCTTCATATGCATTTAATATCGGACAAGTTATAACGAAGGACAATTAAGTATATAATTTGTTATAATTATTAGAGATTGTTTGTAATTTAATACATACTAATCTTATATAAATTATATATGGATTTGGATTTTTGTACTTCTATAATATACTTTCTATACTTTCAAATATACTGTACAGATTGACAATCGGTACGGTATTTGGTAGTTTCTACCGAATATCGTATAATCGGTTCGGCATTGGAAATCTACTGTCGGTAGTATCGAATACCGATTTACATTCGGTATAAGCAGCTCTGATATCAACACATATACTATTAACCTGTGTTCCCTTACTCTTGGACGGGATCCGGACTCAATAGTCTTCCTATACATAATTATCATTATATCATTTATGAATTAAAAACGACCATGATGCTTTTTTGTTTTTCACCAGCACAAATTTTATAGTCCCTAAAGCATATATTTAGCTGATTAATTACATGTGAAACACGTGATTCCACATGATGATATCATCCAGATCATTAAATGTATGAATTCCAGGCGCTTGGTATTGCCACTTATACATTATGGTGATCCAAAACTTGTCCGAAGGACTCTTTCCTAACTGGACACATTGGATTTAAATTGTTCTAAAAAAAATATAGTTCTATAGTTGAAAGGAAGTGATTTGAGGAGCTCCATTGTAAATATCACCGATACTTAATCACTACATGTTTATTAGTTTGCTTTGGCGCCCTTCCTTCACAAGTCCATTAGTTTTTATTGTTCAGTTTAATGCATTTTAAATATAGCTGGTAATATTACTCATTAAAAAGTTATAAACACAATTAAACTGTATCATATTAATTATTTGTTGTACCATAAAAACAGTACTTTATTTTAATTACATTTTTATATGTCATAAAAAGCAAACATTAAAGCTTTTATAATATATGCAATGACGTCGTGGCATCGTCCCCGGAGCTTCCTGAGTTGGTCGTAGAGCTCGTCTTCACTGATCCTCCTCATCGCCGCTGAACGGCGAGTGTAGCCTCCTCGTGGCCCCCAAACTCGTCCTCCCGGAGCAGGTGCTTCAACTTCCGGAACAGGAACCTGTCACACAGGTTCAGGTCGGGTGAGTAGGGTGACTGTTTCACCGGTTCCACGTCCCTCTGGGTCAGGAACTCCCTGGTATCGGTGGCAGTGTGGGGACGTGCATTGTCCCACATGAGGAGACAATCTTTCAGCCGGATCTTGTCCCTTTTCAGGCTGAGAAAGCGCTTCCCAGTCGTCCTCAGGTACTCTATCATGGTGTTCCGGTCGGCTGTGGTCCCGGCATGTAGTGCAGTGATCGATACCCGCCTCGGCTTGCAGGTGAACCCCATCAGAATCATCGTCTTCTTCGCTGTTTGTTTCACAAGGGGTCGAGAACGTGGCCCCTGTGGGTTCTGCAGACTTGCCTCCGCTCTGCCGAATCCCAGTAGAACCAGGACTCGTCCTGGACTAACAGATGAGACCCAGAAAGATCTTCCCGTGGTCCTGGAACAGCTTCAGGAGGTCCTGACAGCACTTCACTCGCTGCGTCTTGTTGGCTTCAGAGAGCTGGTGAGGGACGTGTAAGCTGAGGAGGTTTCGGAGCCCTATATCCTCCGTCAGAAGCCTGAAAACAGTTGTAGATGGTAGGGACACCTCTGCAGCAACTTGTCGAGTGGTCATCCGGGGTAATTCTCGACCAGGCGCTTCACACGGGCCACATTATCCTCTGTCCTCGTCTCCCGGGGACGTCCACGACGGGTCTTCTTCTCCAGGCAAAAACACCCTTATCGAACTCAGTGTGCCATCTCTGGAGGGTGGAGGCCAGGGCAGGATTCAGGGAAGGTAGAGAGCAGGTCTCTGTGGATCTCGTTGACTGCCCTGGCGAGCTTGATCCGGATCAAGATATAGGAGCGAAAGTCGGGTGTCTCCATTTTCAGCGGCGAGTACAATGAATGATAGAAATGACGCGATTACTCACGTTATATACTAATCTGAGTGGCGCCATACAGTCTGTTCCCTTGCAAAAATATGCTTTAAGAACACTCCCCTTGAAAGTTTTGCGATAGCGTGTGAGCTTTTCGAGATAGCTAACCTACCTCATTATTTATGGAACAACATAATATTTTATTAATTTTTTAATATCTAATGGTTTCTAATTGAGCATGGAGTCATTTACAATCAGTCAAGAAAGAAGATGTATTTTGTGTAAAGAAGTAAGGGGCTAATTGTAAAACAACAAATATATTTGTTCTTATCATTTTATAAATTTAGACTTTTTAGAAATATCTAATTAGCCCCAAATATTTGTTTTAACACCAACATAACGATATGTGTCCTGAAATGAAGAAAAAATGAAATTGCTTAAATTTGAAAAACTATTGATGTCTATGAAATTACTTTAGTTCAAATTCAAAGTAATTACTGTATAACATTAGTATGTATTATATGTATATATAATAGCAAAATATTTTCTCACATCAAAAAACATTCTTGCTCAATAAAAAATTATATATAAATATATAGTTCAGGAAACGACCGAGATACTTTTTTCGCCGGGACTTAAATTTTCAAGCGTTCCTCATCTGAAAGTGACGACGTTCTTTTATAAAAAAAATTCCTAAAATTTGAAAAACATTTTCTAAAAAAAAGTGATGGCTTTTTTTTATATATATATATATTATTTATTTTAATTTTAAAAATATAGTTATAAAAAAACGACATCACTTACAGAATGGACGAATGAAACGAAAATATTAAAGTCCCGGCCCGGCGATTTTTAGACACTGAGCCGAGCTGGGACGTTCAAAAATCAGCCGGGACCTGGGCTAGACCGGATACCCGGTCGTTTCCTGATATATATATATATATATATATCCAAAAATATGCGAAAAAAATAAATGTATACACACTGTAACATATCTTTAAAATGGTGTAAAGGCATGTTGCTATATTTGGAGACTTTAATATATTAATAAAGGTAGTTAGAGATTTGATCTAATCTGTCAGTAGTTAAAGAGAAGTTAGTCTTATTTGTTTAAAGGTATCTTTCTTTATATAATTTTTCCTAGAACGTTTATCCCTATGGTGTTTTGATAATGTTAATCACAAGCTATTTTTGTTTCTTCGAGAAATGAAACATCCAATTATTTCAATATCAATATGGCGCCATCCTATTTATCATTGACATTCTCCAAGCTTTTCCCATGCCACAAAATTGCCATCTAGCCCTCCTTGTTCTTTAAAGGGCGTCGGCAAACACCACACAAACACCAAAAAGAGGAACCAAAATCCTTTTACCCTCTAATTAAAAGCCCTCCCCGAAAAACCTTGTTGATTTAATTATGTCAACGACCCTAATTGCTCAACCCTCTCTCTCATTACTTACGTAAACCCCAGTGAGCAATTTGTTCTGACATCTCCGAACCTCAATGAGTCATGGATCCCTTTTGGTGCAAAAGGATGGGTTTGGTATTACTTACTCTTAAATGCGGGTGATCCATTTTTTAAATAACCAAAAAAGATAAATGAGCTCATTTTTAAAGAAGAAGAAAGAAACACGTGAGGTCTCATGGGAGGAAAAGGATATACATTTTCATTGTTAGAATGGAGGTCACCAAGTTAAATGGTGAGGAAGCATAACCTTTTTGAAAACTTTAAATCCTTTTAGTCCATGATATTTTAATATAAGAAAACGGGGGAAAAAATTAAAGATGACTCCTTATGAAGCCAAGTGCAGGGCTACAACGCATACTTTTTAAAGATATTATTAAGGATGCTTTGAGTGCAATTATCACACTCTAAACAATGAATATTATTTTTCTGTTGGCAACTCTTATGAACGTCCTATCGTCAGATTGAGTGTCTAGTTATCGTCAGTGGTAATAAAACAAAACAAACACTCATTACTTCCTTTAATTGCTTTATTTAATTAGTATGAATAGTTTGCTGGGGTGTCCACTACAGATCACTTATTCATCAACTATCGAGGTCAATAAAGAGACTATGACGGATGTCTTTTAAGAATATATTTTATTGATATACAATTTTCACTCAATGTACCCCTCATCAGCCTTGGTGACTGCCTCCAACCTGGGCCTCAATGGTGACTTCAGATGTTCCTTTGAGGTGAAATTGTTCCCTGAGAGAGAACCCTTCAGTCGTCCGAGGACAGCATAGTCCAATACAGACAGGTATGTACAACGGCCAAGAGTCTTTGTCAATTAATCTTGGAGCATTGGCCTGGAGGAACTTCTGTGTGTTTGCGGTTGTATGAGGCCTTGCACCATCTTGCTGAAATATCCACCCTGTCTCATAGTTGGCATGAGCCCAAGCAGTGCCCCTCAATATCTCCACGTAGGGGGTGTTGTTCAGCCTCATCTTCTCCTCCAAGAAGAGCAAGGGACACTTTTCCTCATCAGAGGCCACGACTGCCAAGATCTGCAGGTTGCCACACTCTTCTTCTTACCCACATGGTGCACATCATCAGGGACATCATTAGGGTTGGGCGCTACGAAGAATCCAGTCTCAGAAGCCATCACGTTCTTTAAGAAATCCCAGTTATCCTGATACACTATTTCTAATTAGGGGTTATTGGTGTTTGAATATACATGCTGCGACGTTAAAGATGACATAGGCTATTGTCTCTGTCTAATCATCCGGTGTACGATTGATGAGTCATTTCATAGGATTTGTCAAAATAAGCATTGGCCTTCGAGAAACGAAAACAATAGCCTTACTTTATTTATGATGTTAATGTAAACATATATTACATACATTATAACAGTTCTATTAATACCAAAATAAGGAATGGGACGAAATCGTAATGGTGATAGGCATAAGCAAACCGCAGTTTTATGTACTGTAGTTGCGGTACTTTCAATGAATGACATATATTTTTTTCCATATATAAGGCGCTACAGTAGACGTTGGGGTCACGTTATGCATCCACTATAATGTGCTGTACCAAAGGGAATGTCTTCAAACCAGTAAGATAAGTCAGTGAAACTATTAATAGATTACAAACCAGCTTTTGACAACTCCAAATATATAACCGTTTTTGATTTTTTTCTCAGAGGTATTTGAAGCATTGGATTACTTTATATCTCAGCATGCACTGCGCTCTACTTCTTCTACGGGACAAAATGGAGAAGGTGGCTGCTTACCGTAATTTCGAGATCTATTGGGACTCAATATTGATTTATGTATATATAAGGCGCATGGTTAGCTCTTGAAATCAATCCTAGGAGCCCTTATAGTGTGGAAAATACTGTTTATAAGGATAAGACACAGTGGATCCATTCAATATAAATTTTTTGGAGAAAAAGTAAGGAGCAACAAGAACTAGAGGCATATATACACTCAGAGAGTGCAAACCTCCGCCGTCACAGGGTCCTTATGAGCCTTCTGAGGCGGATTTTTCACGACTGGGCGGCGTAGAGGGACGGGGGAGGGTTCCCTAGACGGAAATTCCGAGAGGAAGACGCTCCGGAACCCAATTTACAGCACAGCGACATCTATTGCCAGAGTAGGCTAACTTGAAATATTTATTAGTATTTAGTTCATTTTGCATCTGAATTCTGCACTCAGAGATGCCAAAATTTAATCACTTGTTCCTTTTGGCATTTCCAACAACTCCACAAAGTTTCATCCGAATCCGTTCCGTACTTTTTGAGTTATTCTGCTGACAAACAAACCAACCCAACAAACCAACGCCAGTGAAAACAATACCTCCTTCGGCGGAGGTAATAATAAAACTGTAGGCAACATTAAATAAGATATTATTTCAATTGGTGTAGTTAAGGAGGTAATATCATATCGGAGACTTTCATATCTAATAAATACTAAGTGTACTGTCTCATGGTATTAACGAATACTGGAAAATATTTATCAATATTATAATTACTTCAAGCTGTATGGGTAAAACAAAACTCACATTTTTGGCTTTATTATTCTAATAGTACTAGCCCTACGTGATAAGATGTACAAAAAAAGCCAACTCTAGCCAACTGAAAAATAACGTTTAAAGGTGAGCAGAATCATTATATATTAACTTGGTTATTTATTAATAAATAAAACCCAATAGATAATAGCAGTGACTAGTCGCTCCATATAAGGATGACGTCATATTATGGAGGACTACTGGGCTTTTGACAGTTATAAAAATAAAAGTTCTTTTTTGGGAGTTATAAGTCTTAGTTCCTATAGTCTTTCATGCAAATATATGTACATTTAACAATGAAATCTTGATCTCATTTATCGTTGGTGACTCTTTGGATGGTCATTACAGGGGCTACAAAAATATTTGTATATACTTCTCTTAATAAATAAAAGGAAGGCTTACAGTCCAAGATAAGTAGCATTGATTTCCTGGATTTAATATAACTTCATTTTTGTATGTTAAGATTAGCAGACTGAAAAAACCAGGTTTTTATTATGTTTTTACAATGTAATATTGAAATACTAAATTATACACGATACAAATAACATACAAATAACAATACCGATTTGCTTGCATCGAAGAATAGAATAAATTCCAATTCAAACCATGATTATATTAGGATAATTTGCACTAACCATATCATTTAAAAGGTTACTTCGCATAACTGGTTGCAAAATATAACTGATTCCACTAGTAGAGAGTGCCACTTGCCCCTTTGGGTAGCGTTTTCTTTGAAAATTTTGCATTATTCTTAAATTTTCACAGAAAAAAAAGGTACACAAAGAATCAAGTGACACCCAGCACTGTGGAATCAATTGTACTTTGGACAAAAATCCTTTATAGAATATTAAAATATATATGGTATATTAATTAATATTATATCTAAACTTTGTTCAAAAGCCAGAAAAATGATAAATTGTACTAAGTTCATCAAAGGTTTAATAAAAGAAATACAAAATTCAACTGAGTTACAATAATGTGCGATCCATGTATCTTTTTTATCAACCTGTTTGACCCCAACTAAATCATAACGAATGATAACATCCGAGACCCTTTTTCTAGACGTGTTTGATGAGAGAAAGAAAATAGTGGGGTAATAATTAGTTGGCATTAATCAATAAAGCATCATTTCACTCGCGGCTGATGAGGTCAAAGTGACTATACAAGTGTTACTATAACAAAAAGTAAATAATGAAAAAATACTCAAGATATAATATGGTGACGTCACGTACAGGGCACAATCACTATTGAGTGACCTCATTGACGAGGAGATTGTGGAGATCAACGACGATTTTATTATATCATTATATTGATAAATGTTTCATATCTTCCTATGAAAGTTTTAAATGTTTATCTTCTTTAGTACCATAAATATATTGAGAGTTGAACACACTTCGTCTTCCCATCCCGAGGAGGCCCATGAGGTCCACCACTCCAGTAGCGTATCCACTCGGAAGAGAGACGGCTACCTTTGCATGTCATGCAATATCGGTGTGGAACAGTATAAGGCTTTGAGGTCGGCCACGACCCTTCACGCTGCCAGGACCGCAGCTAGGGCCATTGGACGCAGCGTGGCCACATAATCCATGCTGTATTTTATTTTTATTTTATTTGTTCTTAGTTTTTTTCTTTTAAACATATTTTTACTGTTTTTATTTATATATTTATTTTAGACTAGTTACAAATGTAACTAGTATGCCCTATGGCAAAATATACTGATTACACACACACAACGTTCAAACGGCCACTCAAAAGCAATCGCACCCTGAAAAAAAATACAAATAAATATAAATGGATCCGACTTGAACGATTTGCAAAATTAAGTTAATAGTAACGAATTCAGCATATTGAATGTTTAACGGACAGGATGAACTTTTGCACTTAAATCACGAAAAAAACTCAAAACAAATGCTTTCTCTTCAATTCAGGAGCTGATGTCATTGTAGATAAGAACAACTCTTCCCGAAACGTGACGTCACCATATTATATCTTTAGTATTTTTCATGATTTACTTTTTCGATAAAGTGACACCTGTAAAGAGTCATCTCGGATGAGGGTGCACATATCAAATTCAAACATGATTTTAATAAAATCCTTAAAAACACAGCAAATTTATGTTTTTGTGGATCCTTTTTAGCATCAATATTACTTATTAATATTAAATAAAATAACTGCTCCAAAGCAATAAAATAATTAATGTCCGTTTGTTTAATCACACCTGATCATTCATGGATCCTTCATGTTACTATGAGATGTATAAAGAAGAAGAAAAGTGAATTAAACTAAAAAAAATTGTTTATTGGTATTTTGCAAGGATATTAGGAAGAAATGGATCAGGAAAATACAGCCTAGGAAGAAATAGCCCAATACATTATGGACAGGAAGAAATTAACCAAGAGAATGTGGCTGAGGAAGAAATAGCCCAAGGAATAATGGAACAGGAAGAAATGGACCAGAATAGAAAAAGAAAATGATGACACATGGAAGAAATGGTCCAAATAAATCCGTCAAATAACAAAAAAATCATTTTTGCCATTATTGCTCAATTATATGAGAAATAGAAGCCATTTTTTCCATGAGTCATTTTCTATCCTGGGTCATTTAATAATTTCTTGGGCCATTATTTTCTAAGCCGTATTTTCCTGGTCCATTTCTCCGGGACACGTTTGCAAGAACTCCTCTTTTGGGTTTCCTAATCATGCCATATATTAAGTTATTTTACACACATATTGATTAGGAATTCAATCTTTATGTGTAGGTGGCTGGTTGTTTCTTAATATACGTATATACACATGTATTAATAAATCCCTGGTATGCACTATTTTTTCTGCAAGTCTTGACTCTTGACAATAAACTCTTCGTAAATAAAATTCCTTTGATAATCCCCCGTCAATAAAGACACAAAAGAGGTATGAAAGCGACTATTGAAAATCAGCGTGTGGCAACAGAGTCTATTCTTAGGCGTACTCTACCATAAGCCCACTGTTCTCAATAATTTTCAATAATAATAATTGTAATGCTCTTTTTCCCCATTCTAACTCACCGAGAAAAAAACACAATGAAAGTCATACGCCAACATGGAGGAGAATATAGTGAATCGACTTCATTAAGCCCTTTCGCCACGGATCACACAATGGCAGCGGATGGTGAGGAGGAAGAAGAAAGAAAACCTACAAAAGGAGACTGAGAAATATGTCGGAAAAATGTTTGTGTCTCTTTTGAATAAGAGAAAATAAGTTAACACGTACTATAGAATACATACACACACACACACATAGTATTATAACAATATGAGGACCTATTCAAAAAGAAATTGTAGGAAATAAGAAAAGATATGGAACCTCACGAGGTGTTTCCTTTGTCAAGTTACACTAACATCAAGTGCATTTTCGGAACGATTTACATGGATGGATAACATCAAAGGGAGAATATGATATCCCTATGAATGGATCCGTATTATAATTAGGTTCGGAGCCACCACATGACTCATACACAAAAAGTATTATATAGGAGACAATATACAGATAAGTGAATACATTGATTATAATAAAATAATGGTTATGGGCGGTATCAATGATGGTTTATAGATGCACTTATACTCTAAGAATGATACTCTGATTATA
>CP045900.1:1451619-1466289 GCA_013387185.1 Caligus rogercresseyi | reverse complement strand
ACATCAAGTTGCCTTTTTAAATAAATATATATGTTGAACTCAGCTGTCCATCCATTTGTTAAGACACTAACGGTGATTCTCAATATTCATCACAGATTTCATTCTTTCCACACGAATGGAATGTTGTTCAGAAACAAAGATGTTGAAACAATCATACCTGAAACTAATGATATACTTCAAACAATAATAATAAAATATATAAAAACTTTGCTCCAATAAATCTTTATATCCATTTAAGGTAAAAAGTTTTTTTTCCATTTGATTTTTTTTTATCAAGTCCAAAATCAATTTTCTACGAAATGACAAAGAGATCATCTTAAAATCATTAGACTTACTACATGAACAGACCTATATACATAAGTATTTTATGTAACTAGAGGTCAAAAACAGGTAGCCACTCTGAAATGTTCCATTTGACTACTTGTATGTATACTCTGGCTTATTTTATTTTTTTCATGGAAGAGCTTGATATTAAAATATATGTAGAAAGTCATTATCAGGTTTCCAAGAAATTTCATGATACAGATAATTATTTATGAATATAAGATAGAAATTCGTCAAAAAATGACTTAGACCATAATTAAAAATAATTTATTTACCACACACAATGAAACATTTATGTACATGAGGAATTATTATTCTCTATTTGTTCATGCTTAAGATATTTTTGGTGAATCATTTGATGAAGAGTTTTTAAGTAGTTTTTCTCTTTTTTTGTTGAGATACAATCGAGAGGAGAAAAATTAAGTTTTTGCTACAATAATTCATTAAGTTCCGGTTCCACGGCTAACTGTAAAATATTTTTCTATTGAAAGTCAAAAGCTTATGAGGGATATCATGTGTATTCATTTGTGGTGTTTCATTCTATAAGTTTTTTATAAGGTCTTTATTTCAATTGTAACAAGAGATACAAAATAAAAAGGCAGTAGAATTGTGTATAAAATAATACATAAATAAACATTATAGTTTAAAATTAGACTACCTACCAAAGACCTAGCTATAATAAGGACATATCAAAGCATTAAAAAGTTTCACAATATATTTACTAAATTATGTTGACAAGTTATAAGACATAATATAAAACTAGAGGCATATATACACTCAGAGAGTGCAAACCTCCGCCGTCACGGGGTCCTTATGAGCCTTCTGAGGCGGATTTTTCACGACTGGGGCGGCGTAGAGGGACGGGGAGGGTTCCCCTCGACGGAATTTTGAGAGGAAGACGCTCCCGGCACCCGATTTTACAGCACAGCGACATCTATTGCAGAGTAGGCGAACTTAAAATATTTATTAATATTTAGCTCGTTTTGCATCTTAATTCTGCACTCAGAGATGCCAAAATTTAATCACTTGTTACTTTTGGTATTTCCAACAACTCCACAAAGTTTCATCCGAATCCGTTCCGTACTTTTTGAGTTATCTGCTGACAAACAAACCAACAAACAAACCAACGCCAGTGAAAACAATATCTCCTTCGGCGGAGGTATAACATTTAAACAAAAAATAGTAAAAATACTGTTTCACAATTTTCTTTAGATGGCTAAAATATCGGTAGGAGTTCATCCAACTGAAATTCACCAAGTCGATGGCGTAGTTCCATGAAGACCCGCTTTGCTTGGGGATCTTGAGATCAAAAATGTCTATAAGTTTAAGTTGTCATTAAGTTATTTGTTTTTATACTTGTAGCCATCAAAGAGGGCATTTTATTTCATTTATAAAAATCTTTTGACTGTCTGACGTGAATGGTTCTTGAATATCTACATAAAATATTAAAATCTTTCACTCACCAATTTGTTTTATACTTTCCTTAAATGTAGACTCATTGTCTATACTAATATATTTTACATATCTTTAAAATTAACTGAAATTCCAATAATGTTTTATTTCCTTTTAAAAAAGTATCTTTTGCTTTATTTATCCCATAATTTAACCAGGACAATATCAACATTTTGCCAATTTTTGAAGAATACAAGCAATATATCCATTGGATTTATCTTCCAATTTAAATATTTTTTTGTCATATCTAATTCCTATATTAAGAACTTATTTTACTCATAAGTTTTTAAGGGACAAATTTATGATAAGTCCATGTTCTTAGTCTTGAAATTTTGTGCGTACAAACATATCAATATGAAATACTCTATGAAAATGAAAAATGACAATTTTCAATAATCAAACGATTTTCATTCTAGATGTAATTAAGTAAGTTTGTAACACATTTTTTTCTATATACTTATATACAAAAGCATATGACGTTATATTTCAAACACTAAGAGGAAGGGCTAACCCCGTATAAGGTAAAGTATTTATTATACACTTTGCTTCCGCCCACGCACCTCTCGATAATAATGTCAATAATCTTGAAGCAGCTCTTCATCTCCTTTTAAGACACTTACTTTGGACAACTGTTTGAATCTTTCAAGTGTGTATTATGAGTTAATGGAGGCCATTGGCATGGATTCTCTGTGCTGTGTGTTCATTAAGGATATTTATCTATTTTCTTTCATAGTTGAATCATGAAACACAATTGATTGTTTATAAATGAACATAATTATTTATTTAGAAGATGTGTTGAAGAAAGTAAGAAATATGCAAGAGTATGTAAATTTAGTAATACTTTTGGTTTGATAAGTATTTGATTACACTTTAGAAATGATAAAACTAGAGGCATATATACACTCAGAGTGCAAACCTCCGCCGTCACGGGGTCCTTATAGCCTTCCGAGGCGGATTTTTCACGACTGGGGCGGCGTAGAGGGACGGGGGAGGGTTCCCCTAGACGGAAATTCCGAGAGGAAGACACTCCCGGCACCCGATTTATCAGCACAGCGACATCTATTGGCAGAGTAGGCTAACTTGAAATATTTATTAGTATTTAGCTCATTTTGCATCTTAATTCTGCACTCAGAGATGCCAAAATTTATCATTGTTTCTTTTGGCACTTCTAAACAACTCCACAAAGTTTTCATCCGAATCCGTTCGGTACTTTTTGATTATCCTGCTGACAAACCAACAACCAACGCCAGTGAAAACAATACCTCCTTCGCGGAGGTAATAATTGAAATACACTACCATGCTCAAGAGTTGAATAATTTTAAATTTTCTGCAGTTTCGTAGATTATTAAAAGATTTATAACTTAAAAAAATGTTAGTATTTCTGCATGACAGCTATAGAATACAAATATTCGTACAAACAGTGGCATAATATCAAATATATAATAAATATATGAATAATACATATTTACGTTTATACTGAAAAGCGATATATTTATATTATATATATGTATATAATTAGACCACCGCCAATATCATAACTGGATGCCAAATGACTAAATATAAATGACAAGATCTATAGGGGGTATTATAGAAATCTAATATTAAGATATCAAAATTTATCCCCCCGCGAAAGTTGCGTCATAAGAAACTAAATGATCGTAGAAAAATGGATTTTGGTTTGACCCCCCCCCCCCCAAATGCGTTCAAAGGTTTCGTTATGAAGCAAAACTTTTTTGTTATTACTTATTTTGAAAAAAAAAGTTTTACAAAGTTTAGCTATGATCAATTTATGACTTTGTTATTTTTTGCAAATTTTTGTCAATAATATTTAGTGCCAATAAATTTACAAAAGTGGTGACGCACCAACCAATTTTTAAATAACGGCTCCTACTAGGGTTCTTTATGGTTTCAAGAAGGAAAAAGAAAAAGAGGGTTCTCAAGAAGTCTTACATGAAATACCAAGTTTTAAGGAATAGATATAGAAAGAGATGTCAAAAGACTTGCCCAGTGACGTCATTTTAAGGTACCTATTTTTATGAAACAAAATATAATGACTGGTATTAATGGGCATTTAGTGATTGGTTTCCTTTTTTCCCATGACTACTTCATTATTTCATCACCAGGTGGGTAGCCATTTTAACTATCTGCATGTATCAAACAGCTTTTTAAGGGGACACAATTTTTATTTTCTGAAAGAATACTTAGTTATAATATAAGTCAATGATTTATATTAATTAATTCTATATATCACAAAATAATATAAGATAATCCCTTTAATTATATCGATTTAATTGAAAATTTAATCGATTTCATTGACATGCTAACATTGGCATTAAGTCGAAAGCACTGGATCTCAATTTCCCTTAAATAAGATGGCTTAATTATGAACTTTAATAGTATAAGAACTTAAATATTAACTTTTTCGAAAAAATTATCAACGAATTTGTGAGTTGCAATCTGTACCGTACTGATAATATACAAACACAGCACTGATGTTATCGCTCTGCTATATATATATGCCTTCTTAAAGCAAACACAAAATTACTAAAAGCCCCTCCCACTTTGTTAATGAAGAAAGAAACATTGTTTTCTAAAAGAATCATTGTACTTGAGATACCTCTGAAAGAAACTCCCTAACATAATTTGGCGGGAAACCATTTTTTTACATAAAAAAGGAGAATAACCTCATTACTCATAATGCTTCCATGAATTGAAGGTAGTTGTCTATTATCTTTTAAATATTATATTTAAAACTCCGAGAAAATGCAATATTAAGCTATAAACCATCTATAATATAAATCATATATAACTTAGCATATTTTGAAATATATATATATATATACATATGCCAAGTTGGCGGATTGCATATAGCTTAAAACTAAATATTGCATCCTCTCTGAGCTATAATTATATATATATATATATATAATAGTATAATTGTGTCGTAAAAAAAGTTAAAAACTTTATTCTTTATTAACGACAACCAAATAACTATATATTGATTGTATAATGATAAAAATACTGGCTCTAAAGTAGACCTCTACATCTGATACCAGATTAAGTTCTGGTCTGATGGGGCTTATCTAGGAAACAAACAAATTGTAATGCACTTATTTCCTTTCATTTCTAAGTATTCAATTTAAAACTGATTATTCATTGTATATAAGCAACATAGGTATATAGTAATGTGTTAAGATAAATAATTAATACAGTATAATATACATAATAATAATAACTTATTTGGTAGTCCTTGTTATCATATCCTGGAAATAATACGAATTATTATTTAACGGTAGACCAGGTGGGATATTTATAGTAAATTATCTACTCAACCTGCTATTCATTATAACAACAAACTAAACTATAACATATATACACTCAGAGTGCAAACCTCCGCCGTCACGGGGTCCTTTTGAGCCTCGAGGCGGATTTTTCACGACTGGGCGGCGTAGAGGACGGGGGAGGGTTCCCCTAGACGGAAATTCCGAGAGGAAGACGCTCCCGGCACCAATTTCACATCACAGCGACATCTATTGGCAGAGTAGGCTAACTTGAAAAATTTAGTATATTTAGCTCATTTGGCGCCTTAATTCTGCACTCAAGATACCAAAATTTAATCACTTCTGGCTTTTGGCATTTCAACACTCCACAAAATTTCATCCAAATCTGTTCAGTACTTTTTGAGTTATCCTGCTGACAACCAACAAACTAACAAACCAACAAACGCCAGTGAAAACAATACCTCCTTCGGCGGAGGTAAAAATAACCATACTAATGTCACGGCATACTCACGTCTTATTATGTTCAAAAACCGTATCTTTTCTATTAAAAAGAGATTCCGATAAGGATTTTACAAGTCCATATATATATATATGTATATATTATAGATTAAAACATAGAGCCTTACTATAACTTTACATTCTTAAGAGTTGAAAAAGTAAGTCAAGGATTTCTTGGAACTCTTGGAATATTTTCTGTGGCCTCATTCGTATACATATACATTCTGAGAATGATGCGAGGTTTAAAGAAAGAGAAAACGAAGAATATGGAGCTACCTAGAATGACTTTGCTTTGTTTATATGGATTTTTATGTAATGACATCACAAACTTAATTGACATACTTACCTTATCGTTCATATTCAATTCAACTAGTTAAATATTTGTTCATAAAAGCGAACATTGTTTATAGAATAAAGTTTTTCGATCTGCACAGTTTTTATATATAAAAAGTGTATCTTATCATAACTTATGTAAATTAATGATATTCAAAAGTTAGAAATTTAAAAAGCGATATATTATGGTCAAGATAAAAATCATCTATTCTTTGAAAATATGGTAAAGATAAAAAACATATATAAAAACAGGATTAAATTTTAAATAAATATAGCCATTATTAAAATTTACCAACTCAAGGCAAACCCCATATTTTTATAATAGCGAACAATGTTGATAGATTGAATTCTTTAAATGTACACTATTAGAAACACGAAAAAAAGGACTTAATAGGATATTTAGTCCTGTAAATTCATGGTAATATTCGTTTATGTTAAAGGAATAAAAAATATTTATAGAAATGAAAATATAAATTAAAACAAAGAAATTTAACTTTACGTCAGAGTCAAAAATTATTTTGGAGTGCCTTTAATCTTTAACTTAAAATGATATAACACTTCATTTCATAAACATTATTGAACGATATTAAAAACATTGAAAAGTATTATAATTTAATATTGAAAAGGATTTAAAAAGTATTAATTAAATGGTCAAAAGTATTCAGCACTTTGTTTAAATAGTTGAGTATCCTTATACTCTTTTGTTAAATGTTTTTATTTGTAGGTATATATTATTTATACAGTAATTTTAAACTTAATTCTTATTAACCAATCAAAATGTAGCATTTTGATTCAAAGCAATATTTATTAAATTAAAAATCATCAAAACATATTTTCTTTATAGACTTTTCAACATCTTTAAAACACTTACATGCGGCAAAGTTTGACTGATGGGCAGGTGGGATCCCTTAATTAATGCTACTGTGGACGTCATTAGCCTGTTTTTGATAGTCCTGGCATTTCCGACACAAATTAGCGACCCATTAAACAATTAGAGGATACCAAAAGCAAGGGAGTCCTCTTCCTTCCTATATATACTCTGCATTTTTTTCTTCTTTTTCTGTAAAAGGGGTGCCAAGCAATGAGAATAAAACAAGAAGAAGAAGAACAGCCCTTAGGACACATAAGTCTCTTAATGTAATTGAAGTCATTATTAAGGGGTAAGGTTGCCGTAAAAAACGTTTGGTGTTCTCCTTGTTTAACACATGTTTTCTAGCGCCCAGAGAGCCTTCTGCCTCCGGGCTTGTAATGCCTTCAGGAGATAAAGAAATACATAGAAAATAATAAAAAAAGAACATAAAATTAATTTCTATTATCAGAGTTTTATTGTTGTATAAGAAAAATGTAATGACCTCTATAGGGATATGTAAGACACAGAGATCCTCTCAACCCTTCACAGCTATTTTTTAAAACCCATAATCAATAGTACATATATTCCATGGCTCATGAACTAGTTTCAATGTTTATGTACTAAATTATATTTTTTAAACATATATATCAAAGGTTAAGAGTTTAGTTTATTGAAGAAGGTACAGTTTATTGGATCTAGTACTGTTATTCGACATTTTACAGGTATTATGGTTATATATTGAAAAAATGCAATCTTGAGGACTAAATCTTAGTTTTTCACCTTTTCTCTTGATTCTAGATCTATACGTATTTTTGCCGGAAAAAGTCAAAGTGATAATTTTGCCCTAATTTTTAAATTTATTATAATACAAGGACTCAAAACATACAAGTTTTATTTTCATAATAGTCAAGGCATGGATAATATATCTTAACGTCTATAATTATGTATCCAAAAAAACTTGCAAAATTAATGTAATATCATTGAATTGAAAAACACTTATATTTTAATTATATTCTGAATTTAATATACATTATTAAATCAACATTCATTTATTTTATTTTATTATCTTTATAATATATATATATATATATATAGGACAAGACCCGGACACATTTCTTCGCCGGGATCCGGGCCGAGACTTCAGTATATTTTCGTTCCTTCATCATGCTGAAAGTGACGACGTTTTTTTAGAAAACATTTTCTAAAAAAAGTGACGACCTTCTTTTTAGAAAACATTTCCTAAATATTCTTTTAAAATTTCAAAATCATTTTCTAAATAAACGTCATCACTTACAGAATGACGAATGAACGAAAATATTAAAGTTCCGTCCTGGTGATTTTTAGACACACCGGGCCCGGTACCCGGTCGTTTCCTTTTATATATATATAATTATAAAATATATACATATATATTATTGAAGTAAAAACAAATTACTCACGCAATTTAGAATGCCTAAATCGCACTTCTTTAATTCATCGATTCATTTTCGTGCTTCAAGGGCCGTCCTACCTCAAGTAAATTATTAAGCAAGAGTTGATCCTATACAGCCTATTACCTAATTCAATTCATTCCTTGAGTAGCTTTTAGTATGAAAAGCCGGAGAGCTCTAACGCAACCATTTTTATTGGATATGAGAGAAGATGGCGAGAGATAAGAAACATCAATCCGTAAAGACGGAATTTCAAAAATTAAGTTACAAGATGGCAAACTTCAACTATATACATATATGACGGTAAGTATATTTGAAAGACAGGAGTTTAAAAACAAGGATCTAATCTCTGATTATATTTATTGGCTGTATAAACAGCCCCCAGGGACATATCCTTTTGCCAAATGAAAGAGTGTATCAGCCATAAATCAGAAGAGCCCCTTTTTCATGGCCCCTCTCCCAAAAGCACGCTTAGGAAGTGGTTTATAGAGCATTGTCATAAAGATTAAGAGCTCTACAGAACTCAATGAAGTCCGAATAGAAGAATGAAAACGAAAATGTTTTGGGACAAAATATTTTGCCTTATTTGTCCAGAAGTACAAGTGAACCTGCTTATAAAAATTGATTTTTCCTTTTCTTTCTCTTGCTGGTGCATGCTAATAGTCACCACCACTTGGCCTTCCACCTGTCGTCCCCTCCATATATATAGACAAGAACACCTGTTTAATGCAAGATAACACTGCTGATGATTAATATGATGGTGTCCCCATATATCTAGTTATGAATCCTAGTCTCCAAAAAAAACCAAGTGTCGGGTGGAAAGATTTTACAATTAAGGATTTCAAACTTCTAAGCCACTTTTTAATATTATTTTTTCCAATGTATAGAAAAATAAAATATTTCTTACAAGAAAAACCAAAATATATACTTCAATTCTTGAAAAAAAAACTTTCTACATCAATGATTCTAAAAACAGTAAATGGTAGTTCTGTATCAGTATTCTCAACTTATTGTAACAGTTTGTATCTATTTTATGAAAATGGACTACTTTGACTGTGTTGAGGTTTGGACTTGTTAATAACATCAAGTTTAATACTTGCTTATTATCCATATCATCGAAAACTGGTGGGCTTTATAGCATGCACCGTTCCTTTTTTGAGTTCATATGTAAAACATATCCAAATATCATTTATGACCATACCAGCATATTGTAAAAATATACATTTTAAACCATTACCTTTTTAAAGTTAAATATTGATATCATACTATGATCTTAAAATCATACAATGATACATATATATATATATATATATATATATATATATATATATATATATATATATATATATATATCAAACTATCTACTTAAATACTCAACTTCATATACTGATAAATTTTAATAATTTCAAAATTTGCAATAAAAACAAATTGAATATGAAACCAAGTCCTTTTTTATCAATTTCAGAAAAACAAACCAATAACAACATAGAATTGATAGATACAATAAGAAATTCACTTGGAGAAAGCCTTTTGGAATTCCCCTCATCTATTTGTGTAGTTTTGTTAAGTATTTTAAAATCTTAAACGTCGTTTGAGCTGTACAGACTAATACCAACACGTTATAACATATATACTCCAAAAAGATATATTCAGATTAAGGCTCTTAAATGAAAAGGTTGAGTAACATGTAACAGTCGCTAGGAACACATGAATTAATCTTTGCAAAAAAATACTTCAAAATAATTACATGTTTGAGTACTATTTTATTTTGAGGGTATGGCTGAGATATTTGAATACAAAATATTATTTATAATCATGAAAACTATCTCATTGTTTATCTAATGAGTTCATTATATTTCATATCATGGATATTACAATTTCTAAATGTCATCCCAACTCTATATTGAAGGTCCCAGGGATCACGAAAGTGATTTGCATTTACAATCCCAGTATCAATGACTAAGACATTGAAAGAGCGGATAAACAAGGGGATATACATTTATATTTACTTTTAGTGACAAATATATCTTCATAAGGTCAGAGTCGTACGATATTTGTATATAGAAACAGGTATTTCTAAAGACAAAAAGTCATTAATCACCACGGTGTGGCGGAATTGACAACAACATGTATTTAGCAGGTGTTCCGTGAAAGCCTATAGCACATGAATAATAGAAAAAAATAATGGACTTCCCGAATAAATAAAATCATTGCTTTTGATCAACTAATGAGCTTATTTTCAAAGAAAATAGTTTGTAGTTAATAGTTTTCTATCTTCTATTCTGTTAAATGAGCATGTGTACGAAATCTTATCGATGACAGTAAAGAACTCTAGCCTGTCCCTCAAGAATTAATATAATTATAAGCCGACAAATTATAGCCTCTGGCTTATTAGACGGGCCCGGCCTAACTGTGGCCGATAATTAGTCGGTGAATTGAATCCAAAATATAGTAGATGACTTAAAGAAGTGTATTATTCTATTGCTCATATATCAATATATATTTTCATTTTTAAAGTTGAAAACTTAGCTAAGATATTGATTTTCGTTTAATTATTAAATTACTTTAAATTTCTAATCTTTATCATTATGTTTTAACAGCTTAATCATTTTCTCTACTTATCGTTTTGTGTATAAATTTCAATTTATAAGCCATTTCAAAATGAATAAGAGCGACCTGGACTCGAGAATTAAATTAATATATGCTATATGATTGATATCCTAATCATTAGATGATAAATATTTATATACATCGGATGTAGGAATGTTTAATGGGCCTTACCTATACTTCGATAAATCAGATATTTAGGTATCATTGTATAGCCTGCCATTGTTCCCGAATAGCAGCATAGGTATCGTATCGAAAAAAAACATCATATGATTGGACTTATAGTTAACTAGAGGCATATATACACTCAGAGAGTGCAAACCTCCGCCGTCATGAGCCTTCCGAGGCGGATTTTTCACGACTGGGGAGGCGTAGAGAGACGGGGGAGGGTTCCCCTAGACGGAAATCCGAGAGGAAGACGCTCCCGGCACCCAATTTCACAGCACAGCGACATCTATTGGCAGAGTAGGCTAACTTGAAAAATTTAGTAGTATTTAGCTCATTTGGCGCTTAATTCTGCACTCAGAGATGCCAAAATTTAATCACTTCTTCCTTTTGGCACTTCCAACAACTCCACAAATTTCATTCAAATCCGTTCAGTACTTTTGAGTTATCCTGCTGACAAACCAACAAACAAAAACAAACGCCAGTGAAAACAATACCTCCTTCGGCGGAGGTAATTATCCTATATTGTGTAAAAACCAATAGGATGCATTCTAAGTGTACATAAATGTTATTTATATACATATTACATAATTTATGTTAATATGAATTAAAACCTGAAAACAAGCATTTCTTTGTATATTTGTACAGAGGAAAATGCTGAGTAGATATTTAATTTTAAACTGTGATATTGATTATATATATATATATAAAGTTTCAACACAATATTAATAAGATCTTAATTTTTGTTTAGAAATATTTATATTAGTCGTTCTTCTACAATAAAAAACACTCACTTTTCTTTAATAAAAGTTATTGGTTTCTATACCTGCCTGTTCATTGGTTCAATATAATTATAATGAGACACTATGGGAACACATATACAAGCTGCAGGTTCTTATACTAACGAAAAACAAAAAATATACACGATACAACAAAAAAACCCGATCAAAATACATTTTTTAGCAGTTCATTAAAATATAAATCAATTGGGATCAAACAAGCCATCAATATTTAGTACCCTTGTGTCTAACGTTATTTGTATGTCCTCTCCATCCTCGCATATTTAAGCAACATGACTTACAATCAACACAATTTTTTTGTCAGAAAAATAATAATATTAATGTAATTTCAATCCCCTTACATATTTTGTTTATTCTCCATGTATTTCGTCGTGGGTCATGGAATTTATTTAAGCCTCCGCAATCGATTCACAACGCTCCTCTCTGTGCGCAGGCTTGCATGTACAAACTCTGCGTCGAAGAAGCCAAAGGGTTAAAGTGTGAAGAAGATTTTTTCCACCCACATGAGCGCACTATTAATAAAATGCATAATTATGAGAACAAACTCAGTGTGAAGGAAAGAGAAATGAAATAATTATCATGAATACCTTCAAAGAAAATATATATATAAACATCATGTGTGTACATACTAAAATACAATAAATCCCAAGTAATGTTGAATATTATTTTCATTATTTATGAGAGCCTAGAAATTTTCTTTTCCTTCTCTTTTTCCTTTCTTTAATCCTTAAATCTCGCACATAAAATAAAGCAATGATGATGAAATATTGTTTATGTATGTATACTTTTCAGTCATTGTTATTCCTATTTCTCCTTGGTTTATTAATAATAAGTTTATGCTCATAATAAGTAAATGAGAGTAATAAAAAGGATTTCTGGGAACTCAAATTTAATTATAAGTAACTGTATTGAAAACAAGAAAATATACTCTATGCAAAGAGTTAAAGAGAGTGCAATAGCCGAATGCCTGTTCAACTCTCAATGTTTGGGGGCGCAGGTTCGAATCCCTAGAGGGGATGGCCATTGTTTGTCTACCTCATTGATAGGATCATAGGTTCGAGTGACTAATATTAATGCTATAATGCTTATTTATATCCAGTAGGATGCAATATTATATAAGCAGAAAAATCTTAAGAACTTTATTGAAAACAATAAAAAAATATATGTAAAGAGTAAAAATTTAATGGAATTAAACAACTTTTTTCCTATTTTTGAACTATGATACTCCTTTTAAAGTGTAAATGTTTTTTAACAATAGAGTTTAAAGTCATGGGGTCTCAAATCCTCCATTGGGCTTTTTTTTTCTTCACTCCTTTATTGTTTAGATGTTATATAAAATTATATAAAAACTAATATATAAGTAAAATAAACATTATAGTTTATAATAAAAATCTAAACAAGAGGTAAAACAATAAACAAAATATCAAACGGGTATCTATTTAAAATATTTCAATATTTTTTGCATAATTTTAAAATATTCTTTGATTTGGATGGATAAAATTTGATGACGTTCCCGCATGGACCCATGAGTCCTCGGTGTCGGAGGGATCTTGAGGGAGAGGGCGGTGTATCGGGCGGCAGCTGAGAGCATCACAGATCGAAGAATTAATAACATGCTATTTTTAGAGTATATGACTTGATACTTCTTTTAAACTGTAGTCCATTATGATTTTTCTTCAATTTTTAATTAATATTAGAAATAATATAAAAGAAGACATTTTATTGTTTTATATCTAATAAAAGTATCAAAAGTGTTGTTTTAAATTAGAAAAATAAGCTTATGTGTTTATTTTTGTTTGTAAGTATATACCAGGAAATGTAGTAACACAGATACCCCATTGTGTGGTCGTGTTCTTTACTTTAGTTTGTATTTATATATACTTATGTGTACATCTATTGTATACTACAGTACTAAACTTTTAACTAACAAAAAAAAGAACCAGAAGATCAGGTCTGTCATTGGTGTAAAGAAGGGAAGGAGACCTCCTTCCACTTCTTTTACTTTGGTCAGAAAATCCTCCCAGTTATCCGCGCGTGGAAGAAGAATAGTAAAGATTATGGAACACACTGGAACCGCTCTAGATTGGCTAATTTCTACCTCACCTCGATATGGGCAAGGCCTTCCATATAGAGCATATAATCTCCTCGGTGCAAGGGCTCCTCTATGCATGCAGGTCACGGAAGATGCATTCCAAATACGAAAATACGTGTCCAAAGCATAGAACTCTTAGATCTGCAACAACATAGTCAACACAACAAAAAAAGTATATACAAAACACGATGTCACATAAATAATTATTTTTAAGAGTTGATACAGCTTTGCAGGCTTTTGGTTTATTATGTTATCTTTTAATATAATTTACCTGTTTCCCTATCATCTTTTAATACCCACCCTCATTGTATATACCTTTTTTAACATATCACAAGTCTTGTAATTGGATGTATTTGAAAAATTGTATTAAATATATATTGAATAATAAATAAAAAAATGACAACAAAAAATAGATATATATCCCAGGAAAATCTCAATTTAATGTTTGTTTATGCCATTACGTAGTCTCGGTTAATAAATAAGTTTGGTTTAAGATTGTTTAAGTTAGAGGAATCCATAACTTTTATTTATCATATATTGATGCGTTCGAACACACTCAAAGAGTATGGACCTAAATCAAACTATAAAAAAGCTCGAAATGCAAATGAGGCAAAATAATTAGTTAATGTTGAAAATATATTCTGGTGCCTTTGAACACATCCTTCAGAAAATAAAGCGCTGTCTTCTAATATTTGAAACCGAAAAGCTAGAGATTTCTGGTGACATTTATTTTTATATACGATAAGCTACGAATAAATACTCCCTAATACGAAATAAAATATAATATCAATCAATGCAAGATAAACGCAGCATAATAAAAATGTCAAAGAGTCGTATT
>CP045900.1:1416406-1451519 GCA_013387185.1 Caligus rogercresseyi | reverse complement strand
TTTTTTTGCCACTTATTAAATACTGCATGAACAATCTTTTTCATAGAATCATTTTGACTTCGTTTGCGATTGACTTTATTGCGGTTAATATACTTTTGCTTATGAATGACAAATTCCATCCAACATTAAGAATACTTCTAATTCTGTTTTTTTAGTGCATCAGTGGTAATTAAAATCGTATAAATACGGTGATAAGTGAGCGTGATAGCGTTATAAATAGTTCTTTATAACTCTAGTTTTTGGCCTATTTAGTTGGATGCAATTGCCGTAACCGTGTAATATGAATAGGCATTACAGAATGTAAAATAGTCCATTAATAGTATTTTTTGAGGTTAATTCGGGAGTCGAATCTTTCTGCGCCCTTAATTTTGAGAGTCAAACACTGAGTTAACATTCTGAAAAATAGAACTTTATTCTTCAATGAAACTTTCCTCAATCGAGATGTAAACCTCCTGCCCTCAACAATGACAATACAAAATCTCAAACGCCATTGGTTCAAGTGTAAGGATGCCATTTTGCCAATTCGTACAAACTCACCAAACCCCATAACTCTTTTTTTGTGAGCAGCTCGATTTTCTTTTTTTTTATAATGCATTATCGTTAGAGTGATTATTCATTTATCGTCTAATATGATGAAACAACATTACCATACATACTAAAATATACAGGTGATTATTTTATAGATTCGTATTATCATGGAGAAAAAACATTTATAATATCATTAGTGTGATATTCTAAAATATATGAGAATGTATAAACCCTTCAACAACCGTTCTTCATAATGCAAACAATTTTTCATTATCACGCTCCCCTTTCTACCAATCACGCTCGAAGGTCCCCGAGTATATATTCCTTACTTCGCCACAACCATATTTATCTTCATTAAGTCCCCCTAATCAAGTCCTCTTGCCATTTATCTTCACACCTTCGTTCGCTTATATACATGTATATAGAGCATCATGACCTCCAACCACATTACAATGGATAAAAGGTAACTAATTTACACACTATTCCTAGTCAATCTCCTCTATGTTTGTGTGAGAAACGTTTGTATATTGACTTCTTTTCTCATTCGTGTCTCTCTCTATGCGCACTCACGAACCAACGGTTCTGTCAACGAAGTTTTTGTCACCACAGGAGTTAACTTCAAAGTAACCTTATGTTGCCTAACGTACTCTTTCTCCCCGTCAATCCCATTCTAATAGGCTATCCCCCTCTCTCCCTCCTTCCATATTGTGTGACAAAAGTAGATCAGTATGAAATAACAACTTGGCAAAGGTCATCTTCGTCATATTCAACATGTATTTTTTATTATTATTTTCTACTTGCATGAAATATATAAAAGTGTTTGTGGGGTGTTAAGGAAACAATGGAAATTCTTAGAAGAAAAGACAAAAATAAAATTAATTACTGGTTTGCCTCAGCTTTTTTAAAAAGTATTCCATTTTTGCTTAGTTCTCCTTTTCTGAAAGGAAAATATTTGTAAGGGGGGGGGGGGGGGGTTCTCTGGATGAAAAGTCCTTGCATATTTTCACACTATTGCTATATGCAGACTGTTCCATTTGTAATTGGAATTGTTATGGATGTGAAACAGGGTTGTTCCTTGAACATTGTGGGTCCTAATACTTGCTATTGCATTCCAGAATGGGATGCTCTCTCGACGGACGTCAAGTAAAAAAAAGTATCAAATAAACATAAGTTATATATTTATGTAATAATTCAATTAAAAAAACCTTTTAATATAATGTTTATTTGTGTATTTTTACGTATTTACCTCAATTTTAAATACATATTATTATTTTTTGTATGTGGTTTTTAAAGAGCTGTGGAAAAACCTTCTTTATTTTTTTCATATATATTTCATAGGGTTCTTTCATTTTTTAAAGTGCGTTGCCTAAAATGTTTTTATACGTTTATTTCTTTGTGTTGCTCAAAGATAGTCCTCATCTCATTGTAAACCTTATATAGTAACAGCTAGAAGGATTCTACATACCGGTTTATATTAGTTTATGTATTTTATATGGTTTAAGATCTTTCCACATAATTTTATTATTATTTTTTCTTGAACATCAAATAATGTGGTCATATAAAATGAACAAGGATCATTTAGTGAACGACTCCCGGTGTGATTCCATGACATGTTATTCAATTTCTATTTAAAGAATCACTCAGTAGAATATCAATTCTCGACATAAGAAAGTCAGAAGTTCTTTTTGAAACCTGGAGCTTCCAAAAGTTGAACAAATAGCAATAACGTCTGGCACCCATAAACTATTCATGACCTATCTTCGGAGTCCATTTTTAGGTGTGGAAGATTCTTGTTTCCTCTTAAACGATCGGCAGACAAACACTTTGTTCCGTCCCATGGCACCTCAGAATGAACTATGGCCATAACACAAAAATGGAGGCAGAAAAAATTGCTGACTGTATTAAAAGACTTGGAATTGCCTGCATCGTGGAAAAAGAGAATTTTGTCTTCTACTCCAAAATATGTTCACAGCAAACGCTTTACTGCCCACTTTCAAGTTTCTACCAGATGTGTGTTCTTTGATGCTCCGTGCAAGGATTGTGGAAGATTATTTAATTTCAATCATCCATGCCTTCTCCCATTGTCCTGTTCTACGTATCCTAAGAGACTTTGTTCTCTAAATGTTCCTGGAATAACTGGAAAAACTGATCGCTCCCATAATTCTCTTTGGATTAAATTCTAATCTACGGAGAGCATCTCCGAAAACAAAGCAATGAGTTTGCACTTTCAGTTGCAAAAGCTATATCGCAGAGCGTTTATCTTCGAGGGAACCTATTCAAGAGGGAGACCTAAAATCCATTGTCTTATCAGCAGCAGCTCGGTACATGGCGCTCTCTATCAGATTCCAGAGGATTCAAGCTGGGATTTGCGAGTGACATCGTTCGGTACTTCCCCTCCTTTCCGAGAGGACCTCTCACCATCTAAAGTTTTTACTACGATTTTACAAAACAAACAGTAGTTTTTAAAATTAAATGAAGCCTATTATTCCTAATCATGTGATGTTATTTAATATCCAATAATACAACTTTGTTTTTATGAAGTGATTGTGCTTTTTGTGAACGTGTAATGTTTTGTATGGACTTTATTTAGTGTATAAATTTTAAACTATAATGTTTATTTATATATAGCATATATGCATTTACGCTAAATTCAATAAAGTCTAATTACGATAATTTAAAAAAAAAGTCAGAATGCATTTAAAACACCTTTTTCTTTGTAGAATTAACTGTTGAACTTTTGCTTGGTTTCTTTTCTCAATAGCACTATACACACTATATTTCTCAGCTATAAAAGATTGTATTATGTTCTGTAAGCCACCCTCCATCACTATTAAAAAAACGGAACCCAAAAACTTGAAAAAGAAAGTAGTAATCAGTTGACAATTTTTTTTTTTTTGTGCAATTGCGCTGTATTATATTTTATCATGAATGGCAACTTTCCTCACCATTCTTTAAAAGTAATTATTGGCGCTCTTAAAGGAGCTTGGCAATATATTAAAATGAATACCATATATACCATATATTTGATGGTGTTCAATAAAATGTATCAGCTATTAACCCATTACCAGCGAAAGTTTCTTGAACTAATTATTTAAAATGTAGTAACCTTTGATAAAATGGTTTACAGACTAAAATAAGAAATACACAAAAGTTTTTGATAAAAGAAAAAAAATACTATTGTTTTTGTTCATGCTAAGAAAGTTATTTTTTTTTACTATAAAAATTCTGCGTTTTCACACTTATATCAATACCTGTTCAAGAACTATATTTAATAAAGTAGTTTTGTGTTATGTCATTAGAGTAAAAAAAATTGTTTCTTCTTCCGATCATTTCATTCCGTTATGTAAAAAAATAGTTTAAAATTTGTGTTTAGATAAATAGCAATCAAGTGTTATTATTTTTAGTTTTTTTATATATATTATATATATATATTCAAGGCCCAGTCAAAATATACACATTTATCAAAATGCAAGTATTCTTTATCTTTAATCTGTGTTATTTGTTCGAAAGATAAACGATTAAGTCTTTGCTGTTAGCTACTTTCATTTTCTTTGGTTTTATCAAATTGTATTTTTAATTAAAGTAAAATAATGTAAATTTGAATAATCTTATATAAAATTGGTAATTAAATGAGACCATTAGCTATTAGGGTCCTCATAATTCTACAAAAATAGCCAACAAATAATATATTTCATTTTTTTAGGAAGGAGACAATTTTAACCAATAAGATTTCCTACAACGAAGGGTTTCTTTCACTTGTATGATTAATGTTTTAAGCAAATCATCCATTAATTCATCAAATTTGAGTAGAAATGAAAATAATCATATTTGTTGCAACATAATCCACTTTATATTATAAGTTTATGTAATAAACTCCCATATTTAAATTTACATGATTTGATTGAATTAAATTATCAACTATTACTATAAGTTTGTATGCTATTCAATTTGGATTATCTTCCTCCACCAATATTAGTTTCCGAAAAAATACATCCAAAATATGTATATTTACCTCCGCCGAAGGAGGTATTGTTTTCATTGGTGGTTGTTTGTTAGTTTGTTGGTTGGTTGTTTTGTTTGTCAGCAGGATAACTCAAAAAGTACTGAACAGATTCGGATGAACTTTGTGGAGTTGTTGGAAATGCCAAAAGGAACAAGTGATTAAATTTTTGCATCTCTGAGTGCAGAATTAAGATGCAAAATGAGCTAAATACTAATAAATATTTCAAGTTAGCCTACTCTGCCAATAGATGTCGCTGTGCTGTGAAATCGGGTGCCGGGAGCGTCTTCCTCTCGGAATTTACGTCGAGGGGAGCCCTCCCCGTCCCTCTACGCCGCCCCAGTCGTGAAAAATCCGCCTCGGAAGGCTCATAAGGACCCCGTGACGGCGGAGGTTTGCACTCTCTGAGTGTATATATGCCTCTAGTTACATATAATATGTATTTACGCATGAAGTATATTATAATAAGATTAAAAAATCTGATTAGTAGTTTATGTCGTCTCGGCCCTACCTAAATTATTTACACCTTATCTACACTTTGGGCCATTCCTTATAGAATCGTTCCCATGTTTAAATCTTCATATTTAAAATGATTTATATCCATGAAAAAATCGGCAAATTCATACTAACAAAATATTGACTTCAAAGAAAACCGTCACCCTATTATTTCGCATCTTTTATTTACATCATAGGCCATTATATCTTCACCTACATCATCAGCTTCATTATTTTGTATAGTGATTTTTTTTGTATTCAAACGATTCTATGTAATTTTAAACAGATTGATCTTTATTTTGTTTTTGCCTTATTGCTTCTTCTTCTTATTTTTCATCTTCCTTTCAAAGATCTCTTTTTTCCTTGTTTTCTTCTGTTTTAAATATGTATTTATTTGTTAACGAGAGTCTTTTTTCTTCTTTCGGCTATTATTGGCAATATATATATATATTCTGTAAGTATGTATGTATAATAGGAGGTATTGTTCTTTATTTATAGGGACAAAGAGGTGAATTCTATCATGGGTCAAGGCTTTGTTTTGTGTTTTGAGATGCAAGTGCCGATTTGTCAGTCTTTCAAGGGTAGGCCAATGAACATGGAGTAAACATGTCATTTGAACTCAGTTATAGGAATATTATACAATTTTAATGCAGAAAAATGTATTTCTATTTAAGTATTTCATTAAATGATGTAATATTATTATTGATCTGTAACAAGCAAATAGAAAACTCGGGAAATCTCTTCTACGATAGTTTTGCTGCTTGGTAGTATTGCAAACTCATCAATAAAGGCCATTTTTTAAAGCAATGGTTTTATTGATAAAGGCAAAAGTTTATATATATATACGTTATTCTATATAGGTAGCTGCCACCAGATTAGTTTTTGATGAGGTGGCTCAATTCTAGGAGCAGAACAAAGGAGCAAGCTTAATTTTGTTCAGATGGCAAATAAATTATCTTTGTTTTTTCAATGTCTTATCATCAGAGCAAGATTTTTTATTGTCAAGGATAATAAAATTTAATTTTCTTCCGGAGAGTGAGGTTTTCCATAAATCAATAAACATTAAAAATATATTGAAATAGTATATTTCAAAAGAGTTTTTTAAAGACTTTTTATTTAATATCATCTACCAACAGTGTAGATAAAATACACATAAGACAATACGATAATAATTAAAAGCGTAAAACTAGGCAGTTGTGTAAAAATAATACATTAATGAACATTATAGTTCATAATTACTGCCTATAAATGAAATAACCTTTTATAAAGGGACAATCAAACGATGTTCAAAGTTCAAAATAATCACAATAAGGCCGTTTTGGACATAAAGCGTTCTTCTAGCGATTGATTTAATTAGGCTTCGATATTGTGCTGAAGTTGATGGAATGATGATCTCACCAACCCAAATCCAGGAGTTTTAAATGTCATGTATCGATCACATGAGGCAAAAACCCATCTAGTGTTCTTAGGGACCAATGATATATCTACGAGTTGATGTTCACAACAAAATAGTCATGAGTGAAGTGTAGTTTTTGTCAACTACGTAATAAAAAAGGTGTTAAACAATTGTTTTATATAAAGGCCACACTTTTGCTTAGAGATTGTTCCATAAAACTCACAAGTTCTGAAGCCAAAGACAATTGACAAAGCTTTAATAACCTAAAAGAGCCACATTTCAAGTCCCCCTTTCCATCACTCAGCTCATAAGTTCCTATTTTGATACTCCTCTGTCTCTCTCCTCATAAATAGAACTATGCATGCATGACCCATTATGTAAACAACCACCTTAGGGCACAATTAAGTGCTCTTCAAAGAGAAGAATCCGTCTTAACGATCCAAAATACTTTTTATTTATATAGTCTATTATCAAAATGTTTTATGTCAATCTAAGGGTCTATTAATCATTTCTTCTCTCCGTCTCTCCTTCTCTTCACTTTTTATACTTCTTATATATTATTTTATAGATCCAAATCATTTAACGAACAAAAACTTTGATTTGCTTCCCTCAATATATCTATGAATATTATTATTACTATCAACCATTGAAGGTTTTTTTTTTTTTGTGTGTGTGTGTTTGTGTAACTGCTTGAGGGAGGAGAAAGATAAAAGTTGTTGGCTTTGGTCCTTCATTTGATGATGCTGCTACTCCTCTTTGATCCTTTGAAGGGTTTCTTTATCTACGAATGGGGAGGGTAAGAGAGTAATAATGGATCTTGAGTGTTTTTCTTTTATGACGATATTAAATACCACTGTATCAATTTGTTAGGGAGATTGAATATGAGTTGAGCTGTAGATGTATAATTTACCCTATGACTAACTTGCACAAAAAAGGTTATTTATTCTCTTACCCTTTGAACTTGTAAAGTGTTTTCATCAAACTATTCTAGTTCTGTATGAAATGAATCAGTAAAAAGTTCATTCATGGAATATATACAATACCCAAAGTATAACGTATATAATAAGATGCTAATGCCTAAAAAATATATTATTAAACATTATAGTAGTAAAAAGTTTTGCTAAAATCCTAATTAACCTTTATTCACTATGGAAATTTTCCATAATACTTTGTTTTGGTTAGTATTAATTTAACAGAGTTGTTAAACATATCGATAAGTTTTATAAAAAGGATAAATGTTTTAAAAATAGTCGAAAGTACGATTGTTGAAGTCTACACTTAGTTAAGCTTGGAGGACTTTACATACCAAAACATGTGATTCCTTACTCTTGTAGATCCCATTCTGGATGTTTGCCCAAAAAATATTAGGGTTATGAAATTAACATGATATCGGATACTTTTTATTAAAACACTTTTGTTGTTACTGTTCCACTAATATATATAATATATATAAGTTTCGCTATCTGCTGACTTTTTTTCTATTTGCTGACTTGAAGATAAAGTACCAAGGTCCCAATTTTTTAGACTCCTATAAATTTAGTTTCTATTATTTGAAATTGGAATTGAATAGACGAATGTGTATGAGTATCTTAAACATTTGAAAACAACATAACCTTATAGCATTTTAATACATATATTATCATACGATGATTAATCCAAATTAAGTAAGAGTTCAATTAAATGATCTCATAATATTTTCAAATACATCAAAACAAGTATTCACATCTTATGTCGGCTCACTTTTGTAATCTCAAAATCAATCAGAAATGACCCCTGATTCCATAAATCTTATGATGATAAGATGAATTGATTCCACCTATGTTTTGTAACAAAAACTCACAATTAGCTATTACATTTGTTGCTTATTATAAATTTAAAAATGTTAGAGTACCTTTCAATTTATCAAAAAGAATTAAGAAAGACGCATTAATATGCATTTTCATGACCTTTGTCTTGATGGAAGTGATTTATTTGTTCTATAATTTAGTCAAAAATTTGTGATATACTCTATAAAATCCTAGAAATACTTTTTCATTGAACAATACTAAGTAGATAATATACACATATATTAGATGGTCCCATAGATACAAGCCGTTTCTTTTTGTTGTTGTTATCGATATAATAACTATAGGGTGATGCGAGAAGGCTTGTCTGCGTCAAGCTTTGTCCTTTAATTAAACGCCCTTGATTTCCTGGAATGGCAATATCCAAATGAATAATAAAAAAACTCTACTATCAAACAACGCCTTTTCTCTCTCTCTCTCTCCCATCAGGAAGCTAATTAAGCTAAAAGTCATATTGCCCATAAGTATCACATTTATAGGTATGTCTCTTTTTCTATCTTTTCCCCCCTCTCTCTCTCTTTCTCTCCCGCACACTTAACCTGCTGGTGATCAATTCAAGGACTTCCCATGTACATATTTAAAAATATCACCTCCATCCGAGGTGCGTCCGTAAACAAATGGCCCTATGCTTAAAGATGCTCTTTTGTGCCTACTGTGTTCGATAGAATTGCATCTGACAGGATATAAATAAGCATTATAACATTAAATAAGTCTATCGGACCTACATAGAATCTTATCATCAATGAGGTAGACAAAAAATGGCCATTCCCCTCTCGGGAGTATTCGAACCTGACCCCCAAACATTGAGAAAATATGCTTTATTGATGTATATTTCGTCGCCCTAACGTGGAGTAGGGGAGTTCTCGTTTTCTATTTGTTCTTTCGTTCCTCCTACCTCGTCACTGGGGGGAGCACTGTAGCAGAGTCCTTCTCTCTGCTCCTTTGTACTTATTATATTTAATTAAATTTGTTAATAAGATTTAATATTTGTAAAAGAGGTATAAAGAAAAACCTCTAATGAAATAAAAAACAGTTTAGGCAAGATAAAAATATAATAAAAAATAAAATTTAAATAAGTCTATCGACCTAGGATCTTATCATCAATGAGGTAGACAAAAAATGACCATCCCCTCTCGGGAGTATTCGAACCTGCGCCCCAAACATTGAGAAAATATGCTTTTATTGATGTTTTTGCAAAATCAACGATGAACATTATTTCTTCAATGGGCAACTGAATTTTATATATAAGTTTCATGGTCAGGCTGGTGATCCATTTATCATCAGATAGAGCTGCTTTAATAAATGAAAAATACAAAGTAGACATTCCTAAAAAGTCCATTAAAATTATGAAAAAAATGCCATGAGGAGACGGAAAGAAAAGATAGTAAGTACTATTAACGATATCTATCTGAGTTGATATTCCCGCCTCAACAGCAATGAGAGAAGTTATATGGAAGGATTCGAACTAAAGTGCGACTGTATTCGTCATTATCTTATTTACGTTATCATATAAATGCAAACTTTAACTTGTGCCTTTCAACAACCATCTGTCTTCATAAATATTTAGATGGATTATTACAGATGTGCATTTAACCAATATAAAAACTTCTTCACTTTATTCTTTTTTAATGCTAAACTGTCTAACACGTCACTACACAACATTGTTTGAATGCAAACGGATCCTTAGGGGGTGATACACCTTAAAGCTACAGCCTAAATCAGGCTATTCAATTAGTTTCCAAGTGGGCCACATTTGGAATCCAAGAACTTGAGCTGGGCCGCAAAATTTCGCGGCCACTTTTTTTCAAATAAGTCTATTATTATGTTTTTTTATTTAACATTAGTAGTATTACTATTAGTATATTAGGCCGATGGTTACTATGCCTATTATTATTATTTTTATTAGGCCTATTTATATGACCTTTTTAGCTTTCAAAATTGAATAGGCCTATAAAAATGCACACAAACAACTCTCTGCTCCATCTCCTTTATTTAAAACAAACAAAAATAGAACATTTAACTCAACATTTCTCATTGTTCATGAGGCTGGCTGCTAAACAGAACAGGGCTATTTTAGCCCACTGCTGCCGGTGACTTTAGTGAGAGAAGTGGCATTTCTTGTTTTGCACAAGATCTCTGATGTTTGGCTCATAAGATGTCAATGCAATCCTAAGGCACTGGTGAATTTTGTTGTCTGTTAGGGAACACCGATAACTGTTCTTAATTGCATTCACGTGAGAAAAGCTCGATTCGCAAGTGTATGTTGACCCAAACATGTTGTCGTGTCCGGGCCGCATCTGGCCCGCGGGCCGCTAATTGAATAGCCCTGGCCTAAATGAAGTTAGCACAAAGGGCTATGAATAAACGCTTTCAAAAAGCGTTCAATATAAAGTTTTGAATCGAAAAACATTAAGATAGTAAATACCAACATACAAAACGTCTCAGTCAATATAAAACATTTGTAGTGAATTCGAGTATTTTGACGGTGCATCCTAGAGCGTTAAAGTAAAGTAGCGCATGCATAACATAAAATTCTTCTTTTTCCCAAAAGGAATTGGCCAAAATTTTAGTTCTTCTTTAGTGCGTAAGGGGCGTTGATGCTAGAGCTCTTTGAAATAATAACAAAGTCCTTTTATATTTATATTTGGAATCTTGCACATATCTTGTAGTGATTTGATATATTCAAATCATCAAACTTAATCCCTTTAAGCCGGTTTTAAATAGGATTGTGACGTAATATCTGGACTAGCGACATCTAACGTTACAGAAAATAACCAAAATTTTGGCCAATTTTTAACTCCGCCGAAGGAGGTATTGTTTTCACTGGCGTTGTTGGTTTGTTAGTTTGTGGTTTGTCAGCAGGATAACTCAAAAAGTACTGAACGGATTTGGATGAAATTTTGTGGAGTTGTTGAAAATGCCAAAAGCCAGAAGTGATTTAATTTTGGTATCTCTGAGTGCAGAATTAAGCGCAAAATGAGCTAAATACTACTAAATTTTTCAAGTTAGCCTACTCTGCCAATAGATGTCGCTGTGATGTGAAATTGGGTGCCGGGAGCGTCTTCCTCTCGGAATTTCCGTCTAGGGGACCCTCCCCCGTCCCTCTACGCCGCCCCAGTCGTGAAAAATCCGCCTCGGAAGGCTCATAAGGACCCCGTGACGGCGGAGGTTTGCACTCTGAGTGTATATGCCTCTAGTTTTTGTTGACTTTTTCCTTGCATTACTTTACTTTAACGCTTTAGTTCATCTTTTTCCCTCTTGTCTGGACATCTTAGAAAACCAGTCGAGAAGATTAAATACGTATGGCACACGAATAAAAGTAGTAATAAAAGGAGCTTTTCTATGAAGGAATTAGTTTTTTTAAATAACGCACTCATATGGCATTCAGCTTCATCATATTTTTTATACCCTATAATCAAAACAGGAAGAAGATGCAAAGCAACCAAATGAGGTTTAATAATAATCGTGATAGGTTCATTGATGATGTTTCTGATTCAAGTACCACAAAATTCCGCCCCACGGACTTTTTGATTGTTAGTATTGTTGATGTTGGAGACGGCTCTTCATGTCACTGCTGCCTTCACACGCCTTCAACCAATTTTTGATGTGATGCAGGGCTACATACTATAATGCGTATATAGGTACAATTGCCTATACACTGAAGTCCCTCTATGGAAATGATGTGATATGACCATTGTTTCTATTCGATGTTGTTCTTCATCATCAGTGATATTGATCTGTCAATCTGGAAAAGGAGGGTTCTTAACAATATGATGATGATTGGTGCAGTGTACTGACAGATATTTGAAGAATACGACCATTTTTATATAAATTGAGTGGCTGTACTATATCAATTGGCATTAATCGGAATGCAGTCTATGCTTTTGTATTAATATTTTGTGCTTCTTATAGAGCAACTAAAGTTTGTTCATTCAAGTATTAATTAAGAAGCAATAATTTTTAATTATAAGTTTTCCCAATTTTTAAATAGATATAATTGCACTAAATACATTCATGTATTTTAAAAAGAATTGGTATATATGTTAATAATATTTATATTGTAAGGAAATACTTTTTATGTATACTACTTTTGTTTCAACCTGCCAAACATAAATTGTCACGTTGACAATCAACACTGGGATCATCACCAAGGGATATTCATTAACGTCCTCCACTACTTTTAGTGTTTGTTCTCTTTATTTTGTACTTTATTCGTTAATTATTAATATTTGATTGGTTTCTTAGCTTACAACCTATTTGTGATTCCTCTTTTGTTATATGTATAGTTTTGTGATCATTTATTATTCGTCTTTCAAGAAATAACAACTATAATGCTTATTTATTTATATTTTACGCTTGTCCGAATAAAATAAATAAAAAAACCTTTGGACAAGGAGTAATGCTCTTGTGGATCTGTTCCAGGACAGCACGGGGAGGCCTGTCTGGAATATCAGCAGTTTGTTTCAGAGCTTTCGTGGCTCTACTGGGACTCGGTGGAGCCCATGGTAGTCTGGTTCTCAATCACCCCCCGTGTCAAGCTGCGACGACCATCCAACAAACGAAGTAAGTTCCCATCCAGACACTATTTACTGGGACCTGTGACTATTTTGCTCATTGTTAATCGACTGAGATCAAATAACAATAAAACTAGAGGCATATATACACTCAGAGAGTGCAAACCTTTCCGCCTTCACGGGGGTCCTTATGAGCCTTCCGAGCGAATTTTTCACGACTGGGAGCGTAGAGGGACGGGGGAGGGTTCCCCTCGACGGAAATTTCCGAGAGAAGACGCTCCCGGCACCCGATTTCACAGCACAGCGCATCTATTGGCAGAGTAGGCTAACTTGAAATATTTTTTATTTAGCTCATTTTGCATCTTAATTCTGCACTCAGAGATGCCAAAATTTAATCACTTTTCCTTTTGGCATTTTCAACAACTCCCCAAAATTTCATCCGAATCCGTTTAGTACTTTTTGAGTTATCCTGCTGACAAACCACAAACCAACACCAGTGAAAACAATACCTCCTTCGGCGGAGGTAAAGATATTATATACTATCATTACCCAGGGTTCTTCTCGTATGTGTGTCATTATTGATCATTATATATCATTATATAAGGTGTAGAAATTTCGTTCGTTATTCTGTAGAATGTTTTTTTTATTACAAAAAACATATTCATTATTTTGATAATTACTAAAAATGGGTGTATTCGGAATGGGACCATAGAAGAATGAAAAAGAAAAATAGGGTTCCTAAAGACGACAAGGAAATACTTCAACAACCTCATTCCGCACAGGATTCACATTGTCATCTAAAGTGGTACAGCGTATGTCCTAGTACTGCCATTGAAACAAAGAAGTTTCTGATCCGATGTATCGTCAAGCCGGTCAACAGAGTCAATATATCCCCGATCTGGACCCTTTTTCGCCCATTAGATTCGATAGACTTGCATCCGTGTAGATATAATTAAAAATTATAGCATTAAAATTAGTCTGACGAACCTCTTTGGCTAGTTGTTATTAAAAAAAGTTGAAGTATCTGTTCTACAAGATAATATTTGATTATTTATGTATCGATTAATTTAAATATTTGAACTAACACACCTTAACATGTGACCAAAGTTTTTTTTTCTTTTCTCTATACCTATTTTTCCATGAGTCTCTCTGGGGGTGCTGCATCAAAGCACATCAAAGCAATTAAGCAAAGTTTGAAGCTATTAAAATTGATTTTGTGTGTGCAACGGCATTTAACTTGGTTCATCAACTTGCGCAAGCTCCTAGACTGCCATTCAATTAGTGAATGCCTATGACCTCCTCATCAGAGACCTAACCATCTTCAAATCATTGTTTCATCATATCAAGCAAGATAAATGCATTGACAAATAAATAAGATGTATACATATATTTGTTTTTCTTCTCTTTTTTTTTTGCCTTTCCATCTACTACTAAGTATAAATAAGTACCGCTAACTGATCTAAATAAACAATTAACTATGCGTGCAAAAAAGTGAGTCTGCCCAGAAAATTATTTATTTGTGGTTGGTAGAGACTGTGATTGCTTTTTGAGGAACAATTTATCTATTTTAAGCTGTATTTACACAAAACTTATTTATAGACAACATATAGTACTTTTATGGCTTTGATGATAATTCTAAGAATAGTATGAGATCAATTTATTGGTAGATACATTTGATAAAAATCTTTTAACACTTTTACATTTTATAAGATCCATGAGAAAAATAACTGTGTATTTTACCATTTCAGAGACTTATAGTGATTTATAGGTAGTGGCAATTGTTTTGATCGAAATGTTTTATTGATCAAAAAATGATTTTAGACTAAAATGTTTAATTATGTTTTATGCATTAACATTTTTATATATATTCTGTTTTTTATGCTTGTATACATTTTTACGACCTGTGGAAAAAAAAATTATGACAAACTAATTCAACTTTTAAATTAATATAACTAGGAGTGTGGGTGATTCCAGCAGAAACTATTTAAGATATTATATTAATAAAATAATATTTGTTTTTTCTTAGTATTGCAAGATAAATCGAGTTGTATTTTCTAGAAAATGAAGTATCACTTCATTTTTCTTAAATAGCAGAGGTTTTTTTTTTTTATATATATATAAGGAACAGAAAAACATACAAAAATATACCAACCAGAGTAGTTACGTAAATGAAAATCAAATATAAAAATATCATTTAACGTATAAATTATTTGTTTACAAACAAATGAATTGTTTTTTTCACAGTTCATATAATAATATACAAGCACAAATAACTAAATGTATATAAAATGATGTTAATGCGTAAAAACATAATAAACATTTTACTTTAAAATTTTACATCATATAGAACAAAAAATAAAACACAGTTTTAGTAAAACAACTTGCCAGAATAAAATAATATATTATTATTTATATTTAAAACTTTAAAAATAAGTATGTTTTGATTAATTTTCTATTGGGAGAGAACCTGAGGGGATGTAACGAATTTCGTCGTCTGCCAAACTCCATTGATGACAGAGGGGATCTTGAGGTCCAACGCCGCGTATCAAGCCGCTGCAATTTCATACACGAGAAGAACATATTTATTAATAGATATACCTAAATTAAAATATGATGAAGCCTTTAAGCATTTCCAAATGGTAATCTTGGTACTGATAAACACGTTTATCTGAACAGTATATAATTATTTTTTTTGTGAGCAAAGGGGCTTAAAGGGATGCTTTTAGATTACGGGTTCTTTTTATCTATAGGGGTGTTTGTCGGATTCTATAATGTATGCATTTGAGACTTGTCAATCAAATGTTTCGATTTTCTGGAGAAACACCTATTCCTAGAGGTATCCAAGAAATATTGCTTCTTGAACTTGAAGTATTGGGACTTATAATTCTTATTAAAATATAAGAAAATTCTAATCAATCGTGCTCTTTAATTTACATCAATAAAAACAATTAACTAATTAATTATGATCAATCCGCACGAAAGGAATAATAATTATCAGACTTAATTTTATTTACTGATAGTGTGTTATTGGTGCTATAGATCTTGAAATGATAAAATTTTATCACAAAGTAAAACAACCATATTTGGGATTCTTATAATTATCAAACATCAATTACTGACTCATAAAGATTATTGGTATATTTCATATAATCAAAAAATTAAAAAGCTTTATAAATGGATGAACTTCCTCTTAAAATTATTATTTCTTACAAGTGTAGTACTTTAATGTATAATACATGACTAAAATATAATTGAGAACTAATGATAAACTAGAGGACTCAGAGAGTGCAACCTCCGCCGATCCCCACCAAATGAATCACTTGGTCTTTTGTCATTTCCAACCCTCTACGCACTGTCCTTTAACTCTACATACTGCTCCTTTATTGTTTACACTCTAGAGGTACATGGAAAGAAAAAGAAACTGACGTCATCAAAGAGGAGAGCACTGCACAGCGACATCTATTGGCAGAGTAGGCTAACTTGAAATATTTATTAGTATTTAGCTCATTTTGCATCTAAAGAAGCACTCAGAGATGCCAAAATTTAGTCAATTGTTCCTTTTGGCATTTCCAACAACTCCACAAAGTTTCATCCGAATCCGTTCCGCACTTTTTGAGTTATCCTGCTGACAAACCAACAAACCAACCAACCAACGCCAGTGAAAACAATACCTCCTTCGGCGAAGGTAATAATGAATTCATGAGATCAAGAAGAAAAAGTGAATTGCAGTTAATTTTTTCAAACTTAAATACTTAATAGGCTACAATTATCAAATTTGAAATTGAAGAGATTTGGTATCAGACACCGTAAATTATATGTTATTAGTAGAATACAAATCATTAAATAATTTAATGTAATTATATATTATCTATATATATATAAGATATATATAATATACATATATATATATATAATATATATATATATATATATAATTATGATGAAAACTGTTATCCACAAATAATTTTATAAGAATAGACGTAAGTAATTGGACTTATAGACTAAGCCAACTTTCATTTGCACTATGCAACTATCAGTATTATTTTTATCAAACATTAATAAGTTGTATTTTGTTTTTATAGCAGGGGTGTCCAGCCAGTCAATCGCAATCTTTTGGTATTACATTCTAGTTCCATGTCGATCGCAGGGGATACTTGCTAAAACTACAATAAACATTAGATATCCCAAAATATATAAACATAAATCTTGTTCCGAGATTTAAAAAGTGTCAAAGTTTATCGGTGGATGTAGAGTGGTAAGTCTATTAAGATTCTTAGGATCGATTGGGATAGCAATCAACCATTCCTGTCAAACTTCGAAAGACTTAAAGCACAAGCTTTCAGGTGGACTCAAGCATGGCGAGGTTTTAACTTGCAAAAGCGTATAGACTTATATAATTTTAAACTGAATCCACAATTTATATACGGCCACTGCTTTACCTACTATAGGAGAACGCCTCATACTAGAAGAGGAAAATGGCTAACGAAACTTTGTACCACAAATATGTTCCAACTCTAAAGAGAAGTGAGTTTACCCAAAGTTTTTAACGAGTTTTTATTGATATCAATTCTAAGCCACATATTGAGTGGAGGAATGAAATATCAAATTCCAGCATCTTCAAGGAACTTATGTTCGGGACTGATTTATCAAATGACTCAATTGCTAGATACTCAAAGGATTGGGCAGTGATACAGAGAGTGTTATAGATCAACACACTGATGTTTGACTGTAGCACCACAATTGACATTGTTCGTCAAAATACGATCGAATACCGTTTTTTAAGAATTTGTTTTATGGACCCAACAAGCTGGAAGTATTGCGCTACAAGAAAAATACGTTTCTGCGACATACGAGAAGAATTGGTCTTCAAAACAGGGAAATTCTACTTTCCTTTACGTAGAGCTGCTAATGCGTATATTCCATTGACTCCCCGGTATTTCAAATTTTCTGAAAGATCTACAAAATCCAAAGACGCTAGTTCGAATACTAGATACATATTGTCTTATTGATTTGTCATGTGAATGGGGAAAAAATTGTGTTCACTGATGAGTATTAAGGATAGACATAAGTTTGCTGCTCAACTACAAATATCGACGATGCTAATTAAGTTCAACCAACATTGTAAGGATTGTGGCAAACTTTCAAAGACATTTATCATGCTTTTTGCGACTATCCCTCCCTAAAAAATTATCAAGGAGTTCATCGAGCTCAATGAAGCTTACATGTCCGGCTTTAAGCACAAGGACTTAAAGGGGACATATTCTTTCGGCTTCCTTCCAGAGGAGAACAATATCATGATGAAACTAAGGCCATGGTGCAGCTTTTCAGAACTGCAAGGCACTTGTAGCCCAACTCCTAACTCAAGGGAAATTTGTCGATGCAAAAAAACCTTAGAGCAATTTTGATATCTTGGAACTATGGATCCGACGTAGTGAAATATTTCTCCTCATCTTCACCTCGTCTTGCTGGAGTCCTCACCAGAATCATCTCAAAGTTCAAAAAGCTTAGAACTCCAAAAACCAGTGATTGTCTGCTGTTTAATGTATCTTTTTAATATTTTTCTCAGTTTTGCTATCATATTACGTTTTGTCCGTTTACTGTGATTTTATGTTTTGTTTGTATTGCTTTTTATATTTCCTATGTAATTTGATATTTTTAAGGTCTTAAAAGGGAAAATAATTTTAATCTACAATGTTTATTTATGTTTGTTTCAACACTGCACAATTTTCCTTTCTTAATTTTGTTAATATATATGTGTATATTGTGTACGTTGTATATATTAAAAAACGAAATAATGACCTTGCTGAAGAGGAAAAAAAAGTTATATGGCAAGAATCCACTTAGGACCAGACTCTAAAATCTTACTTGAACCATAGCTACTCGGGTTGGCATGGCATGCGCCGCCAAGACCTATGCTCGGTATCTGTAACATGTATATCTGGTTAGATCATGAGAAGGATGTTGTTTGCAGAGTAAATATCAACTACCAAAAGGTTGGACACTCTTGTTTTATTGTTTTAAAGGAGGATGATCAATCTATTTTGATTTATTTGCCTTCCGTAAACCAACTAAAACGTCGCCTCTCCCCTACCATCAAAAACTATGCATGCACGTATTTTATCTAACCCTGCCACTTGTTTTTTTAATAGTGGTATTTTTATTGCTATAATTCATTAAACTAATTTTATAAGTGCCTTGTGTTATATAACGTCCATAAAAAGCGTTATTTTTATCACATGTTGTTCTCTTTCACTCTCTACCTATCTACTTTTTGGATAACATCCTCTACTTAAATAACCTATAACCAAGGGATAAAAAAACAAAAACAAAAAAACTGTGTCTTTAATATTGCCTGTCCCTCAATAAAATCCCTTTTAAAAGTTTTTTGCCTACACAGGTACACATATTTACGTGTTTATTAGCCATGACCCTTAATGAATATAAATTTTTAGGTTAGAGGGTAAGGATATAACAAATTTATACAAAAAAAATCATCAGCAAGGTCTTTGGTCTATTTTAAATACCTATATACAACGCATAAAAGAATTAACAGATAATAAAAAGAAAAATTGTGTTTCATAAAAACATAAATAATCATTCTAGTTTATAATTATTTTCCTTTTAAAGACCACAAATTCTTATTACAAGTAAACAGACATACATATTAAAATGTCAAAGATTAAAAATAAAATTCCATATATCAATGATGAAACAATAAAAACATAATTAATTTTCATTCATACTTCTTGAACTTTTTAAATGATTATTCTGTGCGATTTCACATATTATGGTGACAATGATGGAAAATACTTCACGATTTCGGCTGCGTGATTCAGAGCAAACTTTGCGGTTTTGGGATTCTCAGAGAAAAAGCCGCGTATCGGCAGATATTATTATTCCTCTAGTTCATTGCCCTCGATCAGTTTTCCTTCTGTAAGCTGCTTAGGTATGTACGCCATGCAATTGCTCAAAATATTTATATAGTTACACGATAGAAATACTGAAGTGATTACTTTTTTTTTTTTTCTGCAGCAGGCCTTTATTAGTCACACAAAAACATATTAAAGCAACTAAAAGAGTGATAGAAAATTTTAAGTTTTACAACAACAATAAACATTATAGTTTATAATAAATTTTCTAGTAAAAGGCCAAAATATCTTTACAAATACATACAAATCTAAATAACTAACACAATATCTAAAAAACAATATAAAATTATGCGAAAAAAAAAATATTAAAGGTCAAATTATTTTTTTAATTTTTTCCTTGCGGTTTTCATTGTCCTTGGAGTAGATTTTTTTGTAAAATGTAGCACCTTTTTCAAAGTATGGAGATGTCGTGCAGATGAGAAGGGTAGAACTTAGTAACTTCAAAAGCATAATCCATGAACTGTCCTGGGTTTTGGGGATTCGTAAGCGAAGAGCACAATACCTCGCAGCAGCGAAAATAAAAATTGCCCTCAGATGGTCAACATTTACTGGCTTGATTACTTTATAAACGATGAATACTCAATATAATTCGAATATGATACTTTTTATCGAGTATATCTGACGAAAAAATCACCCAGGACAAATAATCAACATTGAAGACATTCGGGCCATCATGATTTCGAAGGCAGTGCGATATCTGGCCTTTACAGTGAAGATCCCTACTATCAATACCATTCCGTGGAAAATTGTGGGGGATCTGATACGATTTCATCTGTCTTTCTCCGCTGGACATCTCAAATTTCTGCAACGGATTATGCGACAGCACAGAAAATTTGCCAAAAGACAAATATAATAATTGTTTTCTATTTTAGTAATTTTATTTATTTTTTGTGATATTGTTTATTTTGTCCCTACTTTAATTACGATTTTGTTTCTATGAAGTTATTTTAATCATTGTTGTAGGTGATATGGTGGGTTCATGTTCGGTAAGATTTTTACTTTTGAAGTATAATGTTTATTTATTTATTTTTATATGTAATATCTCTATATCAATAAAGTCTTTTTATGATAACTATGAGCGAAGAAATGAAACAGTTAAATTTAACAGTTGAAGAATATCTTTTTAATAATTTATATAATAATTGGTTGAAAATTAGAAAATGTAAGATTCAGTCTAGCCCTGACACCCATACAAACCGATCGACGGCCTCGCCTATGAGGCGTCTCATTCTTAACGACAAATAAGTCCAAAAACGTCTACCCTCAAAAAGTATAATTTTCCCTCTTTTTAAATTTTATTGGTCTTGGTATTAATTCACCTCCCCTCATAGGATCTTTTTAGAGAGGATATCTATATTTGGCACCGCTGACACTCTTTAAAATAGGGTGAGATAGTCTTTGATGAACATCAATGACACTAAGAAGTGTTGAAGAGATCTTGCAACGGATTTGAAAGGGAGGAAGATATATGTAGAAGACACAATAAAGTCTTGAGTCTTTAAAGTATATGAACATTTTAATTAAATTAATAACTAGAGGCATATATACACTCAGAGAGTGCAAACCTCCGCCGTCATGAGCCTTCCGAGGCGGATTTTTCACGACTGGGGAGGCGTAGAGAGACGGGGAGGGTTCCCCTAGACGGAAATTCCGAGAGGAAGACGCTCCCGGCACCCAATTTCACAGCACAGCGACATCTATTGGCAGAGTATGCTAACTTGAAAAATTAGTAGTATTTAGCTCATTTGGCGCCTTAATTCTGCACTCAAGATGCCAAAATTTAATCACTTCTTCTTTTGGCACTTCCAACAACTCCACAAAATTTCATCCAAATCCGTTCAGTACTTTTGAGTTATCCTGCTGACAAACCAACAAACTAACAAACGCCAGTGAAAACAATACCTCCTTCGGCGGAGGTAATTAAGACATGAACAATAATCATTTGAATGTAGGATATTATATTTATGAAGAGAATAAAGGAGAAAACTTTCCATAATTGTGGAGATAGGATTTTTTGAGCTACATTAATATTTGTTTATTAATTATATATGGCTAGCCTATCATCCCAGCCCAACGAATGTATTACATTTGACCTTCCCTAGATGGTTTGTGCTAGCTGGTTACTACTAAAAAATATTAATTATATTGTTTCTAGGAATTAATTGTAAATACCCTACAAGTGAATGTAATGAATAGCCACTAACCATTCCTTTTTATTGATTGTTCATATAATGACAAAAACTATCATAAAAAAGTTCATTATATTTATTTTGACTTTTAATTATGCTGTATATTCCAAAAAACAGTTCACAGAGGGTTTTAAATACCTTTTGATATTTAAAGAATTAAAAAGCCTGTAACATATTTATTCAAATAACTTACTTACTTACTTCCGTTTCTGCCAAACCAATGCTCATGATGATTGAATAATTAAAAAAATACTTGTTTTTGTGTACATTATTTATAAAATAGAAACTACTTTTGTCCGTTTTTTTTTGTTATATTTTTTGCATCTGGTTCATTTATTTATATGTACTGAATATCAATGATATAATAAATAATGTTATACTCATTTTACTGCATGTAATCATGATACAACTTCTTTTAGATGAGATGGGAGTATCTCAAATGATATTTCAAAATGTCCGTTAGAAATAATATATATTCTGGAGCACTGAAAATGATACATAATTTATACAGATACAACTTAATACATGCCCAAAGAAATAAATGATAAAAAGCGTCATGCTGTGGTTCCAACCGCGGATATATATGTCTATATGTACGACCTATGAATGTAAATAGTCTGAACCATTGCTTCCAGCCCATAAAAAGGCCAAACCACTATTCCTTGAAGCAACGACGTGATGCGGGCCACTATTTTTATGATATGAGAAAATTAAAAGTTGCTTTGACTTCTCGCACGTCATCAACGTGACAATAGTTATTTGTTGTCAGTTGCCTATGATCAATTTTAATGTCTTATTGTTCAGTTTTGATCTGTTATAATATTAAACTTCATATATATATATATATAGATAGAAGAGATTCCTGCCTGTGTTGCCTCCACCGTGAGGAGGTTCAAAGCTGTAGTGAAGGCTGAAGAAGGATATGTGAAATTTAATGAAATACATTTTGTAAATTACACATTGTGCTATCATTTTTGTTTAAAAATTATTTGTGTAAATTTTAATACAAAGATTGTAGTTTGTAATATGTGAGTCTCAATTTAAGTGAATCACCCTGTATATATATATATTTATACATAGATATATATATTTTTTTATATATTAAATTTTGAAATTACATGTAAAAAGGAACATTTTAACTTACAATAGTAACAACAAAAAATTCAGTTAGTGAACATAATATTTAAACTCTTATATATTTTTTTATTTTAACAATACAAATCATCAAACACTTACTCTTATAACACAAAAATTGAAGACGTGAATAAAATATACAAAACATATTAATTTCACATTTTTATATTGAAATTTAATATTTATGCAATGTTTGGCTCACGAAATAGAATGAAAAACATCTTCGTTAAGTTTATTATATCAAAAGCTTATAATTAGCCACAATTTATTTCTTGAATTCAGTCCAGCAAAATAAAAATACAACAGCCGATAACCAATAAGAAACAGTTTTGTTTGAAATATACTGTAGACTCTCTTAATTTTGCTTGTTATACGTACATTTTTGGATTAAACAAAACAAAAAAAATATTATGCTCTAAATTTTTGTCACTCCTTTTGAATGGTGTCCGATAATGAACCATCATTTTTAGAATTGAGGTTAAACGTCCCAAAAGAGAATTCTCTTGTGCTTGAATTTCTCTGCCGAATCGATTATTTTAATGGAGACACAGTGTTTTGGAATAAATATCTTAATAATTTCTCTTAAGAAAGGTCATTACTTATTGTAGGAACTCACATAAACCAATTATTGTACCAATCTTAATAAGAATAACATAAATTAAAATTATAGCTTTAAGTAAAATCCTCTTAGAATTTATATCCATAAAAATGAAACACCTCACTACATTCATAATGTTTTAGGCAATTAGCCCAATTTTAGAGTCTGCAAAGAAGATGACGTAACACAACACTATTTCATCTTTTACTGATAGCCTAATTGAAAGAATGAAGAGATTGAAGATTAATAATTACATTTGAGATCAATGTTTTTGTATAAGACAAATTCTTAAACAAATTTTGCATATTAAATATCACAGTTAATGAATAAGTCACACTATCAATTGATATAAGTTCAGGACAGGTGGCTATTCTGTGCCAAGAGAAAGTGTATTCTATTATTTATTAAAGTAGCAAGATGGAAAATAATGTTTTCTAATATATTATGGGGCATGTTTATTTTTATGAATAGTTTTGATACGATATAATAAAACTAAAGATATTGGAATATCCCATCATTCACCTTCTCCTCAGTGGGCCAAGGCTTTGTGCTCCCTATTCTTCTCCCTCTCGTTTCTTATCTCGCATTTAGTGTTTTATAAGAAAAGGCCATTATAAAACTTTACGACCTGACGACAACAACAACTAGAAAATAGGAATAAAAATGTACATATTCTTTTATGAGACATTCAGGAAGAAGGAGGCAGTGAGTTGTTGAAATAGATAGGAAAAAAATAGTCGGCTTCTTAAGGGAGACTCTTGGCAGATGTATGATGACATAGTACTACTTGGTGGACTACTGTTTTGTTTTTTTGGAGGATTGATGCTTTCGACACATGAAAAATAGGATGCCTAACTTCATCTATGAGGCGGATTTTGTGTGTGTGTGTGATCCACTTAATTAGATGCTCTCACGAATGATGTGTGTGTTATACAGCCAATCAAAGCGTGTTAGTGAGCTGCACGAAGCGTCCATGGACTTTGGTGAAGAAAAAAAAATGAATGGGGAGAATATGGAACGTTAGGTGGCTGTGAAGACGTGTTAACTTCTAATTTACATGATAATAACAATGTTGAAGGTATTGCTTTCTACTTCTAGTTTTTAAATAATCGATTTTAAAATATGTTAAAATATTTACATTTTTTTAAATTTTTATATTTTCTCTCAGAGTTCATATTATGTAAAATAAATCCTTTGAAAGGTTATATGAAGGCTCCATGAAGAGATTGATTACTCTGTCATTCATATAAAATTGAATATTCCCTTAAGGCATGATTTAAAATTAGGGATTTAGGTTAATAGAACATGATTATATATATATATATTTAGACGTTGGGGTTCATTTTTCTTCTATAGGGATATTGATCATAAAATGTCCATCCTGTATTTTTGGGAATCTCATTCACAATTGAACATATAAAGGCTCCATTGAATGAGACAATAGCGGGCCCTTTTAATGAAACGATAATAATGCATGGAAACTTATGATGAATTGCATATTTGCACGGTAAATTTTGAACCTTTCATTCAAAGAGCTTCTAAAACTGTTGAAAGCTATAATCTTACTGTTATTTTTCAACCAATTTATTTATCAAGTAGATTTAAAAATAAAATAAAATTTTGGCATGCTCTTGCAGTTTATTGATCAATACACCACGGACCACACTTATACGTAATTTATTTATCTGATTCAAATGGAATGTTATTTTGTTTCTTATGATGACCCTTAAGGAGCCAATACAATCAGCCTTTTGAATGAGATAGAGTTCCTCAATAATAAATAAATAAAAATTCTCACTTCATTCACTTTTTATTGAACAAACAAAACTCTTTTCTTTATTTCCTATCTTATCAGAGACCAAATAAACAAATTTTCATACTTCCCTCGTCAAGATGACCAGTGAATTCCTTGTGAGTCGTCTTCCCGCCCACCCCTTTGCCTCCTTCTAAGATTTTTATTTATTACTATTTACTCTTACTACAATGTTGGTATTTGTTAACAACAGTTATTTACAGCCTTAATTTTTTTTGGGGAGGAATGAAAGAATCCATCTCATATCCTTCCGTGCAAAATAACAAGAATATCATTCATTGAGAAGAGGAAAAAATATATATATTTTTGTGAAGGGTTCATTACAAAAATAAGACTGTTATATATTTTATTTTGATTATAACGTACATCTATTTTGTTATTTATTATTTTTGAAATATCGGTTGAGACCAATAATCGTCTCAGGAAGGATATAAAATAAATATTGCCCTCCTCTGTCCAGCCTTTTATAGAGATCAATATTTAGAGAAATATAACATTTATGAATTTATAATAAATAAAGATGTCCAATGATTTTATTATTAATATTATAATATATATATATCAGGAAACGACCGGGACCCGGGCCGGGACTTAATATATATTTTTTGTTCCTTCGACATTCTGAAGTGATGACGATTTTTCTTAGAAAAGAATTTCCAAAAAAATAAGTGACGACGTTTTTTTTAGAAACGAATTTTCCAAAAAAAACGTCGTCACTTTATGAATGACAAACGAAAGAAAATATTCAAGTCCAGGCCCGGTGTTTAAAAACACCGGGACACCGGGCCGGGACGCTCAAAAAACACCCATGACCCGGGCCGGGTACCCGGTCGTTTCCTATATATATATATATATATATAATGAAGTTTATCCTAAAGATCTAAACAAGAGGCAATCTATGACTTGGGGATCTTGATTGGGGACAGGATATACGGAGAGCATCGGTTATTCCATATTTTCCTTGATTCTAACAAATATATATCCTTCGGCATTCTCTATAACAGAAAAGTATGATACTGACTTTGGTTTTCAAACGTATATGCAAATACTAAAAACATCTCATTATATACATATAACTAATTCATTACAATAATACACAATGAGTAATTATGATAAATTGAATCATGAATTTTTTTCCGGCTTTATTATTTTTTTATTCCGTTATCAGATAAAACGTGTAACATATAAATTACTCTAAAATCTTAAATATCATTATAAAATAAAACTTTACAATTCAAATATATCCGTTTGAAATTACGCTATATTACGATGATTGTGATGACAAAAGAGTCTAAAAAAAACTATTTTAGCAGATCAATCCCAGCTGTTAATAGAAGTAATATTCTGTTAACCATACAATCTTATAGGTTTCTATGCGATATTAGTCTCTTGCTTTAGCTGAGAGTTGATTCTGAGGCTCTCATCATATCAAATCGGATATTTCTTAACCATAATTGTAAGCTATCGATGACTTGATGAATGGTGGAGTAGGAGGGGGATATATGATTTGAAGAAGCTCTTTCTCGCTCCCTCTTTCCCGACAGCCCCCCCCCCCCTCCTCTCTATGTGAGTCCGAATAATAATCATTAACATTATTCTAACGATCCCATCCCACAAATTACATGGTAGGAATCATCATTCTTCTTCTTATTATTATTACCTTGGTCGTTATTATTATGACTGGCCCTCATATTATTAAAAACAATCAAAGTAAGTACAGAGAGGGGACTCAACTCTCAAATTCAATCTCTTTCATTCTAGGAGGTCAGAGATTTCATTAAAAAAGTAGCATAAAAATGCTTCATATTTTCAATGAAATAAAATGATGGATTGCTAAAAAGAATGAAGGATTTTCTTTTTATATTTGTATAAATTTATGAAATGTAAAGTAATAAATCATGAAAATACATACATATTGCTTTTGAGCTCATCTGAATCAAACAAGGCAAAGAGCCGGTCTTATTCGCCTAATTATTTCAATCCGTCATAAGAACGTTGGGTGTTTAAACAATAATTAATATCAATACACAGCTTCTGGTCTGAACTAAAGCATTAAAGTAAAGTAGTGCATGCAAGGAAAACGTAAACAAAACAAAAATTGGCCAAAATTTTGGTTATTTTCTTTAACGTTAGATTGGCGCTAGTCCATGAAATTACGTCACAATCCTATTAAAACCGTTTTAAGGATTAAGTTTCCATAAGACACTCAAAAACACTTTTTTTAAAGATACAAAAACGTCTCCAAATATAAATAATAAAAGGACTTTGTTATTATTTTCAAGAGCTCTAGCATCAAAGCGCCCCTTACAGACTAAAGAAGAACTAAAATTTTGGCCAATTCCTTTTGGAAAAAGGAAGAATTTTATGTTATGCATACGCTACTTTACTTTAACGCTTTAGTCTGACCTATAATCTTATGGTTCGAACCGTTTTCCAAACCATTAACCGAAAATGGTACCGAACTTATGATGCCGAATCACTTTTAAAGATAGAATCAAAATAGTAAGTGTATCAAAGGTTCTAAGCCTGTTCACTGTTTCATAGGTTTACTTTGGATTCGTACTACCCATTTCCATGATATAGTGAAGTTGTATGAAAAAAAACCAGCTGTTACTGGACGTCCTATTCTATGAGAAATGGCATTAGTAACACTTATTTTAGTAATTTTAGTTATAAATATTTCTTGACCTTTCACTAATTATAGGTATACTCCAATATAATTTAGAATATATTATCAACAGAAAAAATATACGAAGATCAAATCTACCATCTCATGCATTCAAAAGTTAAATTATGCAAGCTCCTGTTGGTTTGGTTAATAGTAACACATTTAGACTTCGTGTTGCCGTGTCAAAAATAAATGGTCTTATTTTCCCTAAAAACTGGATGGGTAAATTTTTTATGACGTCATAACAAAAATAATTCATTACCTTTCCCTAACTATATATTACCACATATCTCTAAAACATCATCTGCGGCTCCAAGATCTTTTTTATTTTAAGTAATAATAGTTTCTTTAATTATTGATATGTAAAGATATAACAGAGGCATTCTAGAGGCATAGAGGAATTCACAAACCCAATGAATCGTGGGTTTCTCATGAGTAAAGACCTGTTGCTCACTCACTTTTTTAACACTAGGTGGACGAGTGGGTTATTTTAACCGCAATTTTTTTAAAGGTGCTGGCTTTTTTACATTATCATACTTACATGTCCCAATTTTTTGACTTTTAATGTATATATAAGAACTATATTTTTGAATTTAAACACTGTATCTATATTATTCACTAATTTATTTGCACTTATACCTAGAACGACGAGCGGGTCATTTGAACCCGCGCATACAAAAATTAAAATAAATGTAAAATATTACTGACATAGTGCTGTGTACGGGTAACAAAGTTGTAACGGACGTGTATAGATTTTGTTGAACATCAGCAACTCCAAACGAATTAGCATGTTTGGAAAAGTGTTACCTATGCTCATGTAAATAGAGTAGAGCAGCTTTTGCTTCATCTCAGAGCTTTTATGCTAACAACCTGTCAATATGTCACGAAGAAAACGTTTCACTGTCGACGAAATTCAACAACTTCTTTAGCAACGCCATTGGATGAATCAGATGGAGCCGAATAGAACCGAACCGAATTAGAAGAAAAAATTCTCCCTAGATCAAATTTTTGAAGGCGTTTCTTCATGAAACAACAGTCCTGAAGAATAAGAATTTGACCTCATTGTAGCGAAGCCAAACCCAGCAAAAATGTCTTCTTCCTCACTGATGTGTCAATCTCTACTGGTCCGAAGAAGCTTCCTGAATCAGTAGAATATTATAACCAAACAAAGATGGAGTTGATGTTGTTGATCAAAAGGCGATATTATACAGCACCAAGGTATCTTCTCGTCGTTGACCGCTGCAGGTTTGTGTGGTACAAAGATGTAACCGGTGCTAACATTTCAAGACGAGATTATCTAATAAAACTAATATCCGAACTAAAAGTACTTGCTGAAGACTGTTCTGATGGTTAGGAGGAATCTGATTCTGATTATATTCCTCCTATTGCCAAATGAACAGCACATGAAAATCTAGGAACAAAAAAACGCTGTGGAAGATGTAAGCGCCCTGTTTGAAGAAAATGTGCTTCGCACACAAGAGTAATATAAGAAATGTTAGTACGCAATATATTATATTTTTCGGCACCTATGTAGATTAACCGTGTCATTGTGACATAATGTCCACTATAAAAGGATATATTATATATAATATATATGTAGTAACAAAAGGACTATAGTGAAAACCTTGTTTTAATGCAAATAACGAAATACTTCAAATATTTAATTTAAATTCTACACAGATTTTAGAGCTCTCTTCTTGTTCCCTTGCAATTGGACTCCATTTTGTTAAAAAACTAAAAATCTTCTTCTATTCATAACATTACTGCATTTGTTATTTATATTTCTTCAAACCTTATTGCATTTAATATCTCACACACCTTGTATTCAAGGGATGTCTCTTCTTCCCTATGCATCCGTCCATGATTTATTTCCTCCAAGTTCTTTGTGAGACCCGGCGCCCACACGTCACCATGATCAGATTCAAAGAACACTACAAATGCAAAGAGGTCAACTCTCGAAAGTAAACATTACAAATGCATTTTAATGATTCATTCTACAGGGAAAAAGTTTTACTCAAGAAGATTCAAATCAGTATTCACCCATTATATAAATAAATATATGGGATGTTTAAATATTGTACTTTTAAGATTAAACCTGTGTAGTTGGCTCTATAAACATGGAGGAACAATTATATAAAATGGTGTTATATTGTTAAAACCAATATTTCTGGGGTTTGACAATCTCTTAGCTGATAATAGAGATAGAAAGATTTGTGTATATTGGGCAATATGACGTATTTCTCTGAATAATCCAATAATCTCTTCATGTCTTTATATCTCTAAGGTACAAGTAGTTAAAAAAGCTTCCTCCGTAATGACGTCACTGAATTTTGAGCACTCTTCTTGTTCCCTCACATACAATTGGAGTCCGTTCTTTTATAATAGTAAAACCAAACAACTTCATAGAACAGCCTTCTTCTATTCATAACATTATTGTATTTGTTATTTATAGATCGCAAAATCTTATTACATTTATAATTACTATGAATTTTGGGTTGTGTTAGATCGCCACCCGTTTTGTTTACAACAATCATTCTTTAATGCTCTAAATTGTATTACTCGAGTTATTTGTATATATGGTGCCAAGTAATTAAGGAAATAACGTTGAGCATTAAATTATTTAGTAATTGTTGTCTAATTAATTAGTATTATATAAATAATATCTTATGAAGAGGGATCTAAACTCATTCTTAAGTAGAATATGTGGATAAAAGTTATGAAAATATTCTTTCAATAAGACACATTGAAAATATATAATATATTTTTTGTGAAACAATATATTCGTTTAAAATTATATATAAAACCCTTAGAATTTTATGGATGTTTACAGGCAGTTAGACAGTCTCATCATTGAGACTCATTGTACTTTTACGACCCCATCGAATTTGATCGATTTTAATCCTTAGAAATCAAAATGGCTTATGCATTAATAAAAATAATTGATTTCCTATGCGCCTGGATTACTACCTCCTGACTTAGGGCTTTGTTAAATACTTGAAGGAATCCTGGTCTTTGCTTTGTGAAAGTAAGATTAAATGCATTTCAACGCATTTGATTAATGTTGTTACAGGGTTTATTCAAAACGGCGTCCGATTTATAATCATAATCCGGTTCAAACTCAAAAATAAATATGTAATTACCTCCGCAGAAGGAGGTATTGTTTTCACTGGCGTTTGTTGGTTTGTCAGCAGGATAACTCAAAAGTACTGAACGGATTTGGATGAAATTTGTGGAGTTGTTGGAAGTGCCAAAAGGAAGAAGTGATTAAATTTGGCATCTTGAGTGCAGAATTAAGGCGCCAAATGAGCTAAATACTACTAAATATTTCAAGTTAGCCTACTCTGCCAATAGATGTCGCTGTGCTGTGAAATTGGGTGCCGGGAGTCTTCTCTCGGAGTTTCCGTCTAGGGGAATCCTACCCCGTCTCTATACGCCTCCCAGTCGTGAAAAATCCGCTCGGAAGGCTCATACGGCGGAGGTTTGCACTTCTGAGTGTAAAATATGCCTCTAGTTATTTATAATTCTCTTTCTACCTTTATTTTTTGTTGATATTTTTGTGTTTTTAGGGTAGAAGCTTGAAATCAATTGATAAGATAAGACCTTGTTTTATGAGACTCTCCTCATAAAATACATTCTTTGGGTGGAAGAATGCAGTTTGAATGTAAGGGGAAGAAATCCATCAATTCATTTCTATACCTATAAAGGTAATCAATTTTATGATTTTATTTCCTTAAAGACTCTTAAGCCATAAAGTTGTAGAATAGAAGCTATTATTTTTTTATTCTTTTTGTTTCAGACGGGGGTGACCTTAGGATTCATCTTAGAGATGTCTGCTGATAAGTCTTTATGAAAGTTGGTGGATTAGGACTAAATATTTGCAGTTAAAATCCGTCAAAAGGGATGAAATACCAAAAAGTGGCCTTTAATTTTTTTTTGTTTAGAATATTTTATAATACTTAATTTCCCTTTAAGAGAAAATGGGAAATGACCGTTATTGGCAAGTGACTGCAATAGAAGATAGCCGCTAACGCAGGTTTGCATGTATATAGTTATAGGTCTGATATGCATTTGTTTAACAATATTAATATGATTTTTTCCCAATTTAATTTTTGTCCTAAAATCAGTAAAGCAAAAAATATTCCTTTATTTTTTAAAGAAATTATGGATTAATATATATATTTTGACGAAATTATCGGTGATATATTTGTTGTATTAGAATTAGGGGTACGGTTACTTTGATCTCCTACCTGAGCTAGAAACAAAGAGAAACCACACTTCAACACGGCCATCGTGCTAACATTCCTCACAAACCTCTCTATTTTGTACTTATTATAGAAGGATCTGGATCCGCGAGTCCCGTTGAACATATTCATGAGCTGAGTCAGTGCTAGGAGCGACCACATTGATGAAGGAGCTCCCAAACGTCTCGTCTCCTCCTCCGATCATTGAGGAGGAGGATGAGACGAGACGGGGCAAATATAATGACTGGAATCATGCCACCCGTCCACTCCCATTCGAGAAATTTGATCCCAAGCAATGATGAATCAATGTAAACATAACCAATAATAAGAACAAGGCAGAGCACTCTGGATGACGAATACTTTTTTTTCCTCTTCTTCTATAATAATACAATAATAGAGAGGTTTGTGAGGAATGTTAGTACGATGGACGTGTTGAAGTGTGGTTTCTCTTTGTTTCTAGCTCAGGTAGGAGATCAAAGTAACCGTACCCGAAATTAGTGCTATCTTAAGTTAGATAGAGTAATTTTAATGCAGTAATGCTTATTTGCATTAACACAGATGCATATCAATCGAAACATATAGATTCAAAAAATAAATAAGCGTTGTAGTTTAATTTTGGCTCTGGTTATAATTCATGCAATAAATATTTTGTTAAAACTAAATTTAAAATGTTTTTTCGTCAATATAATTATTGAGAAAACAAATAATATTGTAATGAAATGTTGTTAGATATGCCATGTCGTATAGTTGCTTTTCTACGAATGTTATGCTCCAATTAGAATGCTTCACTACTGGTCTTGCTACCCTCCAAAGAGTCATCAACTTGACATGAAGGTATGAGCGAAGGAACTTCAAATAAATTCCCTATCAAGTATTTATATCTATAAAAGCCATCATTACTTCTTCTCAGTTCCCACAATCTTTATTTCTAGGAAGCCTGACCGCAGTGCTTTGATAGACAATCCTATAAGCCTTCAACTAACGACTTGATTTTACCCCCTTCTGCATTTATCCCTTAATCAGATATGAGAGGAAATAACAGATGGAGGAAAAGATGATGATTGGTCCTCTCATTCACAAGGGCAACACACACAAAAAGCCCTCTCAAAGTGGGCTAAGTTATACCTTAAAGCGGTATCTGTAAGATACATATATTTATATCGAAGAAATATAAGAACCCCCAAAAAAACTTCCCTTTTGGCGAAAAAAAATTATCATGCCTGAATATTGGATATTGGATCTATAGCTAGGATCCTTAAAAGCTTAGGCTTGAGAAGCGATACGAATCAGAGTTGAACTCTATGTCTGGTAATGTAATAATACTAATAATTGAACACTTACAAATTCTTTCCTATTTATAACATTTCAACTATCTGAAAAGATACTTGGTTCTTATACTGATCTTTTAAAAACCCAATGTATCTTGTAGGTTTAGAAGCTAAAAACTAGTTTGTTTTAATACTACTGTGAAAAATAATATACATTATATTTAATATAAATCTCTAATTTAAAGTAACACAAGCTAAAATATGAACAGTCTTATTTTTTCACTTACTAAAATCCTCTAATTTGTCCTGGTACAGGTCAAACAGAAAGAGTCAAAATATTAAATGGGTTAATTTTAAGAAAAGGGAGTTTGGTCCAAGAAAGTGTTTTTACAATTTTATAAAACTAATTAGTAATAAGGAACTCCGACATTTTTTAGTGGATAAAATTCAAAAAGTCCTTTGTTAAGTCAAATTGAGAGGAGGAAAGAAGATTACGGGCTGAGAACACCAGTAAATATTAATTCATGGTTTAAAATCAAAAATGTTAAATCACTCTCTCTATTGGTTTAAATACAGAGTACTTACCAACACATTGACATTTGGTAGAATATATGGGACTACAGCGGAGGAAAGATTATGCTTTTTTTGCAGGGATTCGCTGGAGACATCAAAACATTTTTTATTAGATGCATATATGTGGTAGAAATTTTAGAATATCTAAAATTGTTATTTGATGATTTTTTAATATACAATTACGAAGTAAGGATTTTATTTACTTTTATACTGGACCGTACAAGAAGAGATTAATTTTTTTATTACCACTAAAACCCAATATTTTATGTATAAAATTAGATCTACTCGAGTTCCTTTACCTAAAATTTTTACTTCTCTGATTGATCATATTGTAAATAACACGACGTTTTAATGTATTTTTATGAATATAAGATATAATATCATGTGAATAAAGTTTTACCTTGGTAAAAAAAAAATATATATATATATTAAAACGAAATTAAAATGGGTCGAGGGTTGTAAAAGTGCTCATATTCTTTTTATACATATTTCTTCGATAGTTTTTTAAAAATGTAAAAATATATTTATTTGGATGAGCTGAACAAGGAAAAAATGTTAGTTTTTTTATTTATTTTGGGATATTCTGGGAGTGTCAATAATTATCCTTTAAAAAAAAGGAACGCCATTTTCCAATGCATGTTCTGTATTCTTGAAAAAACAATGCAAACCAAACCTCCGTCGATCCCCACAACATTCCCATTCAAACATTCTCACGCCGGTTTTCTATCTCTAACATTGTTTACACTCTAGAGGTACATGGAAAGAAAAAGAAAAAGCTAATTTTGCATCTTAAAGAAGCACTCAGAGATGCCAAAATTTAATCACTGTTCCTTTTGGCATTTCCAACAACTCCACAAAGTTTCATCCGAATCCATTTCGCACTTTTTGAGTTATCCTGCTGACAAACAAACCAACCAACCAAC
>CP045900.1:1401248-1416306 GCA_013387185.1 Caligus rogercresseyi | reverse complement strand
TATCTTCAAGTCAGCAAATAGAAAAAGTCAGCAGATAGCGAAACTTATATATATATATATATTAGTGGAACAGTAACAACAAAAGTGTTTTAATAAAAAGTATCCGATATCATGTTAATTTCATAACCCTAATATTTTTTTGGGCAAACATCCGAATGGGATCTACAAGAGTAAGGAATCACATGTTTTGGTATGTAAAGTCCTCCAAGCTTAACTAAGTGTAGACTTCAACAATCGTACTTTCGACTATTTTTAAAACATTTATCCTTTTATAAAACTTATCGATATGTTTAACAACTCTGTTAAATTAATACTAACCAAAACAAAGTATTATGGAAAATTTATATAGTGAATAAAGGTTAATTAGGATTTTAGCAAAACTTTTTACTACTATAATGTTTAATAATATATTTTTAGGCATTAGCATCTTATTATATACGTTATACTTTGGGTATTGTATATATTCCATGAACTTTTTACTGATTCATTTCATACAGAACTAGATATTTTGATGAAAACACTTTACAAGTTCAAAGGGTAAGAGGAATAAATAACCTTTTTTGGCAAGTTAGTCATAGGGTAAATTATACATCTACAGCTCAACTCATATTCAATCTTCCTAACAAATTGATACAGTGGTATTTAATATCGTCATAAAAGAAAAACACTCAAGATCCATTATTACTCTCTTACCCTCCCCATTCGTAGATAAGAAACCCTTCAAAGGATCAAAGAGGAGTAGCAGCATCATCAAATGAAGGACCAAAGCCAACAACTTTTATCTTTCTCCTCCCTCAAGCAGTTACACAAACACACACACACAAAAAAAAAACCTTCAATGGTTGATAGTAATAATAATATTCATAGATATATTGAGGGGAAGCAAATCAAAGTTTTTGTTCGTTAAATGATTTGGATCTATAAAATAATATATAAGAAGTATAAAAAGTGAAGAGAAGGAGAGACGGAGAGAAGAAATGATTAATAGACCCTTAGATTGACATAAAACATTTTGATAATAGACTATATAAATAAAAAGTATTTTGGATCGTTAAGACGGATTCTTCTCTTTGAAGAGCACTTAATTGTGCCCTAAGGTGGTTGTTTACATAGGGGCATGCATGCATAGTTCTATTTATGAGGAGAGAGACAGAGGAGTATCAAAATAGGAACTTATGAGCTGAGTGATGGAAAGGGGGACTTGAAATGTGGCTCTTTTAGGTGGGTCATAAATGAGTTATTAAAGCTTTGTCAATTGTCTTTGGCTTCAGAACTTGTGAGTTTTATGGAAAAATCTCTAAGCAAAAGTGTGGCCTTTATATAAAACAATTGTTTACCCCCTTTTTATTACGTAGTTGCCAAAACTACACTTCACTCATGACTATTTGGTTGTGAACATCAACTCGTAGATATATCATTGGTCCCTAAGAACACTAGATGGGTTTTTGCCTCATGTGATCGATACATGACATTTAAAACTCCTGGATTTGGGTGGGGAGATCATCATTCCATCAACTTCAGCACAATATCGAAGCCTAATTAAATCAATCGCTAGAAGAACGCTTTATGTCCAAAACGGCCTTATTGTGATTATTTTGAACTTTGAACATCGTTTGATTGTCCCTTTATAAAAGGTTATTTCATTTATAGGCAGTAATTATGAACTATAATGTTCATTAATGTATTATTTTTACACAACTGCCTAGTTTTACGCTTTCTATTATTATCGTATTGTCTTATGTGTATTTATCTACACTGTTGGTAGATGATATTAAATAAAAAGTCTTAAAAAACTCCTTTGAAATATACTATTTCCAATATATTTTTAATGTTTATTGATTTATGGAAAACCTCACTCTCCGGAAGAAAATTAAATTTTATTATCCTTGACGATAAAAAATCTTGCTCTGATGATAAGGACATTGAAAAAACAAAGATAATTTATTTGCCATCTGAACAAAATTAAGCTTGCTCCTTTGTTCTGCTCCTAGAATTGAGCCACCTCCATCAAAAACTAATCTGGTGGCAGTACCTATATAGAATAACGTATATATATATAAACTTTTGCCTTTATCAATAAAACCATTGCTTTAAAAAATGGCCTTTATTGATGAGTTTGCAAATACTACCAAGCAGCAAACTATCGTAGAAGAGATTTCCCGAGTTTCTATTTGCTTGTTACAGATCAATAATAATATTTACATCATTTAATGAAATACTTAAATAGAAATACATTTTTCTGCAATAAAATTGCATAATTTCCTATAACTGAGTTCAAATGACATGTTTACTCCATGTTCATTGGCCTACCCTTGAAAGACTGACAAATCGGCACTTGCATCTCAAAACACAAAACAAAGCCTTGACCCATGATAGAATTCAACCTCTTTGTCCCTATAAATAAAAAACAATACCTCCTATTATACATACATACTTACAGAATATATATATATATGCCAATAATAGCCGAAAGAAGAAAAAAGACTCTCGTTAACAAATAAATACATATTTAAAACAGAAGAAAACAAGGGAAAAAGAGATCTTTGAAAAGGAAGATAAAAAATAATAAGAAGAAGCAATAAGGCAAAAACAAAATAAAGATCAATCTGTTTTAAATTACATAGAATCGTTTGAATACAAAAAAAATCACTATACAAATAATGAAGCTGATGATGTAGGTGAAGATATAATGGCCTATGATGTAAATAAAAGATGCGAAATAATAGGGTGACGGTTTTCTTTGAAGTCAATATTTTGTTAGTATGAATTTGCCGATTTTTTCATGGATATAAATCATTTTAAATATGAAGATTTAAACATGGGAACGATTCTATAAGGAATGGCCCAAAGTGTAGATAAGGTGTAAATAATTTAGGTAGGGCCGAGACGACATAAACTACTAATCAGATTTTTAATCTTATTATAATATACTTCATGCGTAAATACATATTATATGTAACTAGAGGCATATATACACTCAGAGAGTGCAAACCTCCGCCGTCACGGGGTCCTTATGAGCCTTCCGAGGCGGATTTTTCACGACTGGGGCGGCGTAGAGGGACGGGGGAGGGCTCCCCTCGACGTAAATTCCGAGAGGAAGACGCTCCCGGCACCCGATTTCACAGCACAGCGACATCTATTGGCAGAGTAGGCTAACTTGAAATATTTATTAGTATTTAGCTCATTTTGCATCTTAATTCTGCACTCAGAGATGCAAAAATTTAATCACTTGTTTCTTTTGGCATTTCCAACAACTCCACAAAGTTTCATCCGAATCTGTTCAGTACTTTTTGAGTTATCCTGCTGACAAACAAAACAACCAACCAACAAACTAACAAACCAACGCCAATGAAAACAATACTCCTTCGGCGGAGGTAAATATACATATTTTGGATGTATTTTTTCGGAAACTAAATATGGTGGAGGAAGATAATCCAAATTGAATAGCATACAAACTTATAGTAATAGTTGATAATTTAATTCAATCAAATCATGTAAATTTAAATATGGGAGTTTATTACATAACTTATAATATAAAGTGGATTATGTTGCAACAAATATGATTATTTCATTTTCTACTCAAATTTGATGAATTAATGGATGATTTGCTTAAAACATTAATCATACAAGTGAAAGAAACCCTTCGTTTGTAGGAAATCTTATTGGTTAAAATTGTCTCCTTCCTAAAAAAATGAAATATATTATTTTGTGGCTATTTTGTAGAATTATGAGGACCCTAATAGCTAATGGTCTCATTTAATTACCAATTTCTATGATAAGATTATTCAAATTTAAATTATTTTACTTAATTAAAAATACAATTTGATAAAACCAAAGAAAATGAAAGTAGCTAACAGCAAAGACTTAATCGTTTATCTTTCGAACAAATAACACAGATTAAAGATAGAGAATACTTGCATTTTGATAGATGTGTATATTTTGACTGGGCCTTGAATATATATATATATATATATATATATATACAAAAAACTAAATAAAAATAACACTTGATTGCTATTTATCTAAACACCAAATTTTAAACTATTTTTTTTACATAACGGAATGAAATGATCGGAAGAAGAAACATTTTTTACTCTAATGACATAACACAAAACTACTTTATTAAATATAGTTCTTGAACAGGTATTAATATCAAGTGTGAAAACGCAGAATTTATATAGTTAAAAAAAATATATTTCTGCATGAACATAAACACAATAGTATTTTTTTTCTTTTATCAAAAACTTTTGTGTATTTCTTATTTTAGTCTGTAAACCATTTTATCAAAGGTTACTACATTTTAAATATTAGTTCAAGAAACTTTCGCTGGTAAGGGCTAATAGCTGATACATTATATTGAACATCATCAAATATATAGGTATATATGGGTATTCTTTTTAATATATTGCAAGCTCCTTTAAGAGCGTCAATAATTACTTTTAAAGAATGGTGAGGAAAGTTGCCAATTCATGATAAAATATAATAGAGCGCAATTGCACAAAAAGAAAAAAAATTGTCAACTGATTAATACTTTCTTTTTCAAGTTTTTGGGTTCCGTTTTTAATAGTGACGGAGGGTGGCTTACAGAACATAAATACAATCTTTTAAAGCTGAGAAATAAATAGTGTATAGTGCTATGAGAAAGAAAAACCAAGCAAAAGTTAATTCTACAAAGAAAAAGGTATTTTAAATGCATTTGACTTTCTTATGTCGAGAATTGATATTCTACTGAGTGATTCTTTAAATAGAAACTGAATAAAATGTCATGGAATCACACCGGGAGTCGTTCACTAAATGATCCTTGTTCATTTTATATGACCAACATTATTTGATGTTCAAGAAAAAAAACAAAAAAATTACGTGGAAAGATTTAAACCATATAAATATAGCATAAACTAATATAAACCGGTATGTAGAATCCTTCTAGCGGTTACTATATAAGGTTTACAATGAGATGAGGACTATCTATGAGCAACACAAAGAATATAAACGTATAAAAACATTTTGGCAACGCACTTTAAAAAATGAAAGAACCCTATGAAATATATATGAAAAATAATAAAGAAGGGTTTTTCCACAGCTCTTTAAAAACACATACAAAAAATAATAATATGTATTTAAAATTGAGGTAAATACGTAAAAAATACACAAATAAACATTATATTAAAGGTTTTTTATTGAATTATTACATAAATATTATATACTTATGTTTATTTGATACTTTTTTTTACTTGACGTCCGTCGAGAGAGCATCCCATTCTGGAATGCATAGCAATATTAGGACCCACAATGTTCAAGGAACAACCCTGTTTCACATCCATAACAATTCCAATTACAAATGGAACAGTCTGCATATAGCAATAGTGTGAAAATATGCAAGGACTTTTCATGCCAGAGAACCCCCCCCCCCCCTTACAAATATTTTCCTTTCAGAAAAGGAGAACTAAGCAAAAAATGGAATACTTTTAAAAAAAGCCTGAGGCAAACCAGTAATTAATTTTATTTTGTCTTTTCTTCTAAGAATTTCCATTGTTTCCTTAACACCCCCAAAAACACTTTATATATATTTTCATGCAAGTAGAAAATAATAATAAAAATACATTGTTGAATATGACGAAGATGACCTTTGCCAAGTTGTTATTTCATACTGATCTACTTTTGTCACACAATATGGAAGGGAGGGAGAGAGGGGGATAGCCTATTAGAATGGGATTGACGGGGAGAAAAGAGTACGTTAGGCAACATAAGGTTACTTTGAAGTAACTCCTGTGGTGACAAAACTTCGTTGACAGAACCGTTGGTTCGTGAGTGCGCATAGAGAGAGACACAGAATGAGAAAAGAAGTCAATATACAAACGTTTCTCACACAAAACATAGAGGAGATGACAAGGAATAGTGTGTAAATTAGTTACCTTTTATCCATTGTAATGTGGTTGGAGGTCATGATGCTCTATATACATGTATATAAGCGAAAAGAAGGTGTGAGATAAATGGCAAGAGGACTTGATTAGGGGGACTTAATGAAGATAAATATGGTTGTGGCGAAGTAAGGAATATATACTCGGGGACCTTCGAGCGTGATTGGTAGAAAGGGGAGCGTGAATAATGAAAAATTGTTTGCATTATGAAGAACGGTTGTTGAAGGGTTTATACATTCTCATATATTTTAGAATATCACACTTAATGATATTATAAATGTTTTTTTTCTCCATGATAATTACGAATCTATAAAATAAATCACCTGTATATTTAGTATGTATGGTAATGTTGTTTCATCATATTAGACGATAAATGAATAATCACTCTAACGATAATGCATGTATAAAAAAGAAAGAAAATCGAGCTGCTCACAAAAAAAGAGTTATGGGGGTTGGTGAGTTTGTACGAATTGGCAAAATGGCATCCTTACACTTGAACCAATGGCGTTTGAGATTTTGTATTGTCATTGTTGAGGGCAGGAGGTTCACATCTCGATTGAGGAAAGTTTCATTGAAAGAATAAAGTTCTATTTGTCAGAATGTTAACTCAGTGTTTGACTCTCAAAATTAAGGGCGCAGAAAGATTCGACTCCCGAATTAACCTCAAAAAATACTATTAATGGACTATTTTACATTCTGTAATGCCTATTCATATTACACGGTTACGGCAATTGCATCAAACTAAATAGGCCAAAAACTAGAGTTATAAAGAACTATTTATAACGCTATCACGCTCACTTATCACCGTATTTATACGTTTTAATTAACCACTGATGCACTAAAAAAACAGAATTAGAAGTATTCTTCTTAAATGGTTGGATGGAACTTTGTCATTCATAAGCAAAAGTATATTAACGCAATAAAGTCAATCGAACCGAGGTCAAAATTGATTCTATGAAAAAGATTGTTCATTCAGTATTTAATAAGTGGCAAAAAAAAAGATTTTGTCTGATATAAAAGTTAAGGCTACTTTTGTTTCAATAATGGCGTGTCTTTTTTGACAGAGTATTTTGTTATATGTTTTTTAATATACATTCAATTAAGAAATTGTGTGTTTTTATCTGTCTATAATGCACATTTCTTTATACCTCAGATGGAAATAAATAGCCTTTTTTTAAATAATTTATTGCTACACATATTTTACATTTATACACACGTATAGACATATATTCAGTACGGGCACATGTAAAAAATATTTAAACTTGTGGTGCCCTCGCAATAGTTGGCCGATTGGGTCTCCTACTGCAATCCGTCCTGAACGTAATGTAGGGATGGTGCATTCTTCAGCCAGCCTCCAATATCAGAACTTGTAAAGAAACTGGAAAGACTGGATATTGAATGGCCCTGAAAAGGCTGTTGATGATCAAAAAGCTGGGACCGCTCAGCCATGAATTTTGGGCATCCGTGCAGAAGATGAAGTGGTTCCTCGTCCTGTTGTCCACACCCACGACACAGCGGGCTGATTTCAGGGTGCATTAGGTGGTAATGACGACGAAGAAGGAATGGCCTGTGGAAAATTGCACCAAAGAATTAAGCTTTTCTTTGGAATAATCCAGGAGACGTTTCCATCCATTCAGCTGAACTCTTGGCATCATTTCACGGCTTTGGCGGCAATATTCCAGCCTTGACCATAGTGTATGGCATTTGTCTACGTAATACGCAGACACCTCTCCCTAAGAAAGGTCAAGGGGGTACCAACAACCTGTGAAGGCTGTTGGATAAAATAGCCTTATGGACCAACTCCAATGAGTCCATGTAACAATAATTAATAAAAGACGATATTATTCCTTTGTTTGTATTTTAGAAAAACTGATATTCATATTTAAAAAGTGAATAAATCGTATGATTTTGTATAATGGCTCTTATGCTCAGTTTAATGTTTTATGATTTGTGGCCGTTTAATGGACAATTTTGTACTAAAGTATAATACTTGCGTCATTTTTTTAACTACTATCCAATATTTTATATTTTGGTATGACAAAGTAAAGGCCTTCAAACAGAGTGAGAAAAATATCTAATCACTCACTATTTTTAAATTTAACAACTATTTTAAGTGATCTAAAGCATATGAGGTTTAAACAATAACTAGAGGCATATATACACTCAGAGAGTGCAAACCTCCGCCGTACGGGGTCCTTATGAGCCTTCCGAGGCGGATTTTTCACGACTGGGGCGGCGTAGAGGGACGGGGGAGGGTTCCCCTCGACGGAAATTCCGAGAGGAAGACGCTCCCGGCACCCGATTTCAGCACAGCGACATCTATTGGCAGAGTAGGCTAACTTGAAATATTTATTAGTATTTAGCTCATTTTGCATCTTAATTCTGCACTCAGAGATGCCAAAATTTAATCACTTGTTCCTTTTGGCACTTCTAACAACTCCACTAATTTTCATCTGAATCCGTTCGGTACTTTTTGAGTTATCCTGCTGACAAACAAACCAATAAACAACAAACCAACGCCAGTGAAAACAATACCTCCTTCGGCGGAGGTAATGATAGTCCTTTTTGCAGCTATTCATGCGTTTAAGAGTAAGCTGCAAAATATATTTTAGTATTATAGGTGCATTTGTAATTATGCAAATATGTTTCAAACGATATCATTTAAGTGTTTGATATGAGGCTTGTTTTATCATAAAAGTTCTATGATAAGTCCATTTACTTTAATGCCGGGTTCAATCTATTTGTGCTAGGTGCACTTATCTTCTTCAATAAATTAATGTCTTCTTTATATTAATTGTGCTCTCTAGATAAAAATATTAAAAATACTCAAGGATTCATACGCTTGTAAGTTACGTCTTAAGTGCATGAAATTGGTTTTCAGTCTGGAGATTATTTTGGCCTCCTAAATAACTTAAACATAAGGAGAGAAGAAATATGTATCTCTTGTGTAATGTTTGCAAAAAAATGATAAACCTTTTCCATACATATTTTTTCGCAGTTAAATATAAACCAACAACGTTCTATGAGTTCACTTACAATTATAAATAGTTTAGCATCGAAAGTCTTGTATCATTAAAATTAATATTTAAAAAGATATATAATTATATAGCATACTTATAAAAAGTAATATTAAAATAAAAATATGTGAAATGCTGAGTTATTTATTTAACTCGTTATTAGTTTTATTTCATGAACTAGCGATTAAAGATGATTTTGAGAGTTCAACCAAACTTATTGAGATGCAGATGATAACATGATTGACTAATTTTTATGAATAATCAGATTATCATTAATATTAATAATTAGTCTACTTCAAAATTTGCTATATCTACATAGATTTCTTAAAACTACTTTTATTCAAAGAGTATTCATCTCACAAATATTTATTAAAGTAGTACGTTTCATAAATATTTATGAATTCATATCTAAGGGAAATATTTAAATTTAATAAATGTTTGTGGAATCCACAAAAAAAACTTTACAAGGAGTTATTTCGTCCAGCATGAGAATGAGTTGACTTATGTTAACTAACATCAGCTTTTTGTGTTCATATTACTTCAAAATCATGGAGCCTGGAAAATTGATTAGGATTATATCTATCTTTCTACATGAGTTTTCTTATGAATCATTATTGAATTATGTGTTTATTTTGTAATAAAGATGCTTGGGTGATTTTGTGCTTCATTCTGGGATTTGTATGGTCGTGAATGTATGAAGGAATGTATTCATAATGTATGTGTATGATAACGTATATGATACTAACCATGCATAAGTTGTGAAATATTTGTTGACATTGCTTAAATATATGGTGCGAGAATGACAGTATTGATATAAATGTTAATCGGAGTAAGACTCTATTCCTGAAGTGTAGTATGTAGGCGTGTTTTTCGTACTTAAAATGATTGAACTCATGACGTAATAGTCTTAATACTGAAGTCAAAATTATATCCTTCAGAAAACGACAGTTCAAAATGTGTAGAGACTAACAGGGTTATAATTGAAAGACAATCGATAAATAAAAGGTTCGATAGACTAATTAATCGCTATAATGTTTATGTGTGTATGTGTAATCCCCATTCGATTTAAATAATCAGCTATTTGCTGGTCCGTTTTAGCTATAATAATAAAAATATAAAAAAAATATAAAAACAAATCATTCCTGTGTATAAACACATACACATATATATATTATAACATTAAAAACACGTATAAAATTAAAAATACTAAAAAAAAAAAAAAAAATCCCCTAAATTGGGGAACTGCGGCCAATGGTCCTGGCTACGTCCCTTGCCGCAGCTAGTGTCCTGGCCGACCTCAGGGACTCAAAATTGTTCCACACAGACACTGCGTGGGACGCAAATGAAATATCCAGTGTATATCCAGTGGATGCAGTTAGGTCGAACCTTATAGGCAAAAAAGGTGATAAGGCATTAAAAAATACGGCCCAGGACAAAATGATCGTAAAAGAAAATAATGCTAACCAGTGATTAAATCTATACTTTAGGTTTAAAAGGTGCACATTATATTATATATATATATATTACCTTAAATACAAATAAATAGGTATATCTTTTATCCTCCGATATCGTAATTTCTTAAAATAAGTATTTTAAGCAACGGGATATGTTTTTTCATCTTATGAGATATGTATTTGAATGAGGATAAACATAACGTACATTAAATTATGATTTATAATTGAAAATTATATTGAATTATATTTCCAAACCGTTGTAAATGCAAACAATTAATTTTACATAACTCCATTTACATACTATATATTGTTTCTACAAAATTTAGATGCAGTTTGCAAGTCAAACACACATGTTTTTTAACCGATGGTTTTTCGTATGCCATCATCTTCTTATTGATCATTTTTCCTCCTCCTGTTTTACCATTTTATCCTCATATAGGTGGCCGCTAAAAGACAGAAGGCTTGTAATAATGGCCACACTGGACGGGTGGCCGCTTACAGAGGTTTTGCTGTAGATATAAAGTAACATGAATATATATGCGTTGTTTAATGTTGACCAACAGGGTAGATAGTATATTTAAAGCGATCCCAATGATTTCAATTAGAGGGACTCCCTTATAATACCTAGAGAGAAAAAATATTTTTCCCAAAAGTCGCAAGTACATAATGGCAAAAGAATTTCTCTTTAACAAGTTAAAATCTTGGAGGAGGAGCAGTGAGCATATATAGACTAGGACAATTTCTGTATGAGAAAAGTCTCTCAAGAATTCATTAGGGATCAACAATTCTAGATTTTTAAGAAGTCTTCTTTTTTGGGGGGGTAGTGCGTGCGTTCTTGTCTCCAGAGCCATATCTTACACACACACACACACAAGTCTTTCAGCTTTTTCTTCTCCTTTAAATGAACTTTAATTATAGGTCCTCCCTTTTTTCAAGTCACAGCGGGAAAAAGTTCATTTGTTGTCCTTCAGAGAATAACATACTTAAAAAGAATACAAAGTATTCTATGAGATTTTGAAGATTCAAAGTTATCTTTTTTCGTCATTGTTTTTATGTTGCTTGTTATTCGTGTGGCTCTCTGTGTTCGCAAAGGAGAAGGAAAAAAAGAATACATATTATGTTTACGAGCATCTTGTACATACACAATGAGATGTAGACAGATCTCTCTTGGAGGACCCTTCAAAAAATTATGAACTGAGAATACTATGATGTGCTTTGTGTTTCCTTCTTTTGTTGGAAAGGACCAATGTATGTAGGGTCCAAAGGAGAAATATTTTTACATATGGAGCAGAGTTTTTTCTAAAAGAAATAGAGTACATTAGAGTGATTAGTATTTATTGGCTTTGTCATTTGGAAAGTTTTTTTTTATCTTTTTGGTTTTATTAAGTGGCAATTGTGAGAATATAAATGATTTTTTTGTGGCTAATTAATTGAACTCGCATATTTGGGCGCCTACGGCGCATATGTTCGCCCTTCGGGTATGGGTAGGTTTTGGAGCTAGTTTGTGAGTGAAACAGACCTTAAAAAATATAAGAGAGGAGAGAAAATATAATTTTCTGTTTTGTACAAACATTCCTCATAAAAAGTTTGACTTTGTACAAAGAATATGTTTTAAGTCACATGAGATGCCTTTTTCTATTTCTCTAACTCCTCCTCCTCTTTCTTTTTTTTTTTTCCTCACTTTACCTTGAAAAGTAGGTAGTAAAATCGCACAAGGTCTGAATTTTTTTCTTCATTTCTGGTCCCATCACTTTGCAAATAGTTTTATTAGGTCCGCCTTGACCAAAGGATTCCATAGGTACCTTCAAAGTTCAAATCTGACCATAAATGTGGGAGGAGATAGCGTGCGGACATACAGACGGACAGAGATTGGTGAATTATTATATAGATTAAGTTAACATCTGTGAGGAAATCAATAAGCACTATAATATTAAATAAACTTATTTTACATTCTCAATGTTCACATGAAATTTAATTTATTTCATTTATAACTTTTGCTACAAAATAGTACTTTGTGTTGATCAAATGTGAAGAGAAGGATCTATAGTTGCTGAAAAAGTAAATTTTAACAGGGAGACGAGCTTCCTAATCTGGAAAAACGTAAAATTTACCAAATTTATATCATATTAACAAACGATGAGAGCGATAAATAGAGCTTATTATTTGTTCTACTGGCCTTGCAAGGATTGCAGAACCCTATATAATAGCATTTTACATGCTTTTGCTGATTGCCGAGCAGTAAGCAATTTAAAACGCTTTGTGGAGCTGAGGATTGGAAGAGAAATCAACTGACAAGTACTGTAAAGTTGTTGTACTCTTTGGCTTAAACAGTGGTAGCCGGCCTTCGACTACAAAGGCGATCAACTTTGGAGTGCTCAACGCAAAGGCCTTCATTGCGAAAAGGGTTGCAATGAATTCACCCTTCATCCTGGGAATTGAAGGCAATTGTTCTATCGGCTGTGGCAAGGTATGCCGCTTTCGACCTTAAGATGATACCTTTCCTTTTCGACAATTCGTGGACCAGGGCGTCGGAAGAAATTAAATGCCATCGGTGGCACTAAGTCATAGAAATTTTATTAAATGATTATAAAAAGATTTAAGATTTTAATTAGATACCACTTGTATTATATAAGTTTATTGTGATATAATGATTTATTTTTATCAAGGATTTTAATTAGATGTCATTTGTTTTGTATTATAACGCTCCATGTAATGATCTACTTTATTATCAGTAATTTAATTAGAATGTTCTCTGTTGAGATTTTAAAAAACTATAACGTTTATTTATGTATTTTTTACGTATTTATCTCAATTTTAAATAGATATAATATTTTTTCATTATGTGTTTTTAGAACTGTGAACATAAGAAATTGTTTGTTTTTTAGCTTATTTCTTTTGGAGCTATTTTATGCTGTTATTCAAGCCAATGGATTTTAAATTATAAACTACGACATTCACAACATTGGCTTTTGTTCTTCTAGTAGTATTTTTGCTTTATTCTGAATATTTAAAAACTTACGTGCCTTGTAATTATATGAAAGAATAAAATTATTATCACTATTTCCAAGGTGCAGGTTCGTGCATATCAATATCGACCTCATCGAAAAGATACTAAAATTGACAGACTAATGTTAATTCTAAAATGTTTATTCATACCCACAAGGATGCATTCAGTCGAACCAAATAGGCCAGAAATGTTTCAATATGAATATAACAAACCTGCTTTGATTTAAAAAAACAAGGTTTTCATGTTCCTGATCAAAAAGAGCTCTCTGAAATGTATTTGAACCTTCCACTATTAATATCAATCGAATACTCGACCAAAGAGATAATTAATTATATATATACGAGGGTTGGTCAATAAGTCCGTGACTTTTGTATTTCCGTCCATATATTTGGTTGTCAACACTGCTCCTGTCAACAAGCATCTATCAGCTGACTTCTGTTAAGGTTTGAACACGCTGGGTCTTTTAGTTTGTGTTTGACAGTCTTTACAGACAACAACTTCGTGAATTGTGTAGAAAATGGAGAAAAGTGAATTTCGTGTGCTCATCAAGCATTATTTTTTGCGGGAAAAAAAACCATCGCTGAAACAAAGGCTAAGCTCGATAAATACTATGGAGACTCTGCACCATCGATATCAATGGTAAAAAGGTGGTTTACAGAATTTCGTGTGGTCGTACAAGCACCATTGATGCCGAACGCTCTGGACGCCCAGTTGAAGTCGCTACACCAGAAACAATTCAAAAAATTCATGATATGGTGTTGGCCGATCGGAGATTGAAAGTGCGGGAGATTGTGGAAGCCATAGGCATATCACATGGGTCAGTGGTTTCGATTTTGAAAGATCACTTGGCTATGAAAAAGCTATCCGCAAGATGGGTGCCGCGTTTGCTCACAATCGACCATAAACGCAATCGGGTGACAACTTCGATGGAATGTTTGGCTTTGTTCAACCGCAATAAGGACGAGTTTTTTCGCCGATTTGTAACAGTGGACGAAACATGGATACACTACAACACACAGAGACCAAGCAGCAATCAAAACAGTGGTTGAAGTGAAGGGTGAATCGGCGCCGAAGAAGGCCAAAGTGGGTTTATCAGCCAACAAAGTCATGGCTACTGTTTTCTGGGATGCACGTGGTGTAATCCACATAGATTACCTTCAGAAGGGAAGAACAATGAATGGCGAATATTATACCAGCTTATTGGACCGATTTAATGAGGATTTAAAGAAAAAAACGACCCCATTTGGCCAAGAAAAAGTTCTTTTTCATCAAGACAATGCAAGAGTCCATACATGTGTTGTTTCCATGGCGAAATTTTACGAATTACGCTATGAATTGCTCCCTCATCCGCCGTATTCTCCAGATTTAGCCCCGAGTGACTATTTCTTGTTTCCAAACCTTAAAAAATGGCTTGCCGGAAAGAGATTTTATTCCAACAATGAAATCATCTCACAAACAATACATATTTTGAGGACCTCGAGAAATCTTATTTTTTGGAAGGGATAAAAAAATTGGAGAAACGCTGGACGAAGTGTATAGAGCTCAAAGGAGACTATGTTGAAAAATAAAATTAGCTTTTGTCAAAAAAACTTTGTTTCATTTAAAAAGTCACGGACTTATTGACCAGCCCTCGTATATGTATATATATATATATATATATAT
>CP045900.1:1377748-1401148 GCA_013387185.1 Caligus rogercresseyi | reverse complement strand
CCCCGTCTCTCTACGCCGCCCCAGTCGTGAAAATCCGCCTCGGAAGGCTCATGACGGCGGAGGTTGCACTTCTTTGAGTGTATATATGCCTATAGTAATTATTGCTTTTATCATTATTCATATTGAGAGGACTAAAAACATGTGCCGACTTTATAATTGAAAAATAAATGCATAAAGTGTTTTTTAGTGACTGAGAGTGTAACTTTATGTCAGGCAAGGGATCCTTGAAAAGAATGATGCAAAATGCATTGGCTAGACGTTTGTTTATTTATAAAATGTTGAATTTAATCAAACCTGATTTTGGCAGAATGATAAATAGAAGTTTGTGTGGGGTTCGGCATGGTACTCATAGAGGGGCGCTAATTGTATTGAGGTATTTTTAACATAGCTGTAAGGAAGGCAGAAGACCTGAGTTTGGCAGGGATATTTTCTTTTTTCAGTGGAATTTGACAACTCAATGTTCAGGAAGTCCGTTATTTCAAACGTGTTCAACTCTCAAGGTTAAGGGCACGGGTTTGCTTCTCCTGAGAGAGGACATGTTAATATTGGCAACCTCATTGGAAGGATCCACAGATCGAAAGAATCATTGTTATAATATTAAGCTTATCATGTCCTCAAATAGCAACTCAGTCGAACTATATAGGGGAAATGATTATATGATTCATTATCAGAAGCATCATTAATTGGCATTTTTAAATGAGACAGTTTAGGTTCCAATCATTAGTTGTTGTTGTTTTTGTTATCGCAAAGATTTCCTCCACGATATTATATTTATGTTTCGGATGTTTTACTCCGCCGAAGGAGGTATTGTTTTCACTGGCGTTGGTTTGTTGGTTTGTCAGCAGGATAACTCAAAAGTACCGAACGATTCGAATGAAACTTGTGGAGTTGTGGAATGCCAAAAAGAACAAGTGATTTAATTTTGGCATCTCTGAGTGCAGAATTAAGATGCAAAATGAGCTAAATACTACTAAATATTTCAAGTTAGCCTACTCTGCCAATAGATGTCGCTGTGCTGTAAAATCGGGTGCCGGGAGCGTCTTCCTCTCGGAATTTCCGTCGAGGGGAACCCTCCCCGTCCCTCTACGCCGCCCCAGTCGTGAAAAAATCCGCCTCGGAAGGCTCATAAGGACCCCGTGACGGCGGAGGTTTGCACTCTCTGAGTGTATATATGCCTCTAGTTTATTCATTATTTTAAATGTATAATTACGTTTTATCAAGAAATGAATCATCCAAAAATATGACTATGAGAGAAGTTCCTTTTGGAGGGTTGAGGGATCTGTATTTGTATGCTTAGGACAAATTATTCTAAAATCTCAATATTCAGGGCACAGGCTCGACTTTCAAAAGTGGAAGGTCAATTTTGGTCAACTCGTTGATAAGATCGTAGGTTGGATGGACTTATTTACCCGCTAGTATGCTGATTTATATCTACAAAGAAGCTGCAATTCTATCGCACTAGATAGGCAATAAATAAATATATATCAGACTGTGGATTTATCGTTCATTTGTTGTCGTTCGCGAACGAAAGATTTTAATTTACTTTCTTAAAAAACGTCATCACTTTTTTCATAAATTTATTTCTTAAAAAATGTCATCACTTTTTCAGAAATTTCTTTCTAAAAAAAACGTCGCCAATTTTTTTCAGAATGGCGAACGACAAATCAACGATGAACGACAAACGAACGATAACTTTTGGCGAACAACAAACGAACGACAATTTTTCGCGAACGTCAACAAGTCTGGTATATATATATATATACATATATATATTATATGTATATATATAGAATATATTTATATAAATTATAGGTTCTGATTTTATATTTACTTTAATAAATGGACTTCAAAGCACGGACACATGAATAGGACAATTCAAAATATACTCAACTAATATATTATTTTACAAAGCAGCCAAATTAAACAAATTATATTTTTAATATATCAAAATAAGTTATACTATTAGAAGTATCGAGTTCTAATATTATTTTTTCTAATTAGACTTTCTAATATATATATATATATGTATATATATATATATATATATATACCAGGTGTAGAAAAAGTATTGAGACCTGCATTGAACTAACCAATGAAATGCTCGTTATTGATCAGGATGACGTGTACAAATATTTTTTTGTTCTGAAATATTTTTTTCTTTGATGAAGTAATGTATTTGTGAATTTGCCCACCTTTGGCCTCGATGACAGCCTCGAAACTCCTCCTGAACCCCTTGAACAAGTTGTCAATTTAGTCTTTTCTCATGATTCTCCACTGCTGGTTAACAGAGTTCTTCAGGGCCTCAATATTTGGGTAGCGGACTTGGCAGGCCTTCTTCTCAACTTGCCACCAAATAGAATAATCAAATTGATTCAAATCTGGACTTTGTGGAGGCCAAAAGTCTTTGGGCCAATAATTCATGTGTCACCCATCCACCCTTGTACAATCTTGGCAGTGTGTGACGGAGCCCATCTGTTGGAAAATTAGTGGTATTCAAAGGACGGATGCATGAATAGGACAATATAACATATACTCAACAAATTAAACAAATTGTATTTTTTAATATATCAAAATAAAGTATTTTATGTGAAGTATCGAGTTCTAATAATATTGTATTCTAATTAAACTTAGCCCTTTCCGTTTTGACAATCTCATTTTTGTACATAGTATTGAATAAAAAGATGAGATAATCATAGGACCAGCGACTCTCAAACTTGGATCTGTCGGGGCTTTCAAATCTCTTTTGTCTCTTTTTTGTTGTACGTATTTATTTACTTATACAGTCATAATCAGACACCCAGTGATAATAATGTTTAGCATTTTTGCTGTCGACATAACAATTCAATTCACAAAATCCGTCCGACAAAGACAGGCATTACTACACTCATAAAGTTATAGAAAAGTTTGTATATTTTTTAAATCACAAATAAATGCACTATCAATAATTGCACTCTATGAATGTTATATTGAATTGTATTTTGATTGATTATAGCTCTAGTTATTATCAGGTAAGTGTGGCTTAATATAGCAACTCAATAAAATACTTTTTATTATTATCCACTAATAAGTATACAAAATCTACTTTTATTAAGTTCTTGGTTAAATTTGTGTGAACTGCCACATGTTAATTGCCTGCTGTTTCTTAGCCATTCTTTAGTGCGTTTGATTATGGTACGTTACTCGTGGATGATTTAATAGATGCAAGAATACAATCATAGAGTCTGACTATGTTAGAATGCAAGTTCTACTCCACAGAAGGGGCAAGATAGTTTAGAAAAAAATTCATAGGTTTATGAAACTATTTCTAAAGCAATGGCGCTTATACATATCCACAAAGAATGTAATTGAACGAAATTTACATATAGTCTCGGTTGATATATTTTTTAAATCATAGTAGGATAGCACTTAATCAGAAGAATACAAAGGATTTGTATCACGAGTATAAAACATTTAATCCAAAAGGTTTTAAAGAATGGAGAAAAATGTATATGATAAAAAATATATTTTTTTACGTCAATCTTTGATAACATACAATGAGCTTATAAAAATAGTAAAAGTCTGTCCCATTTAAAAATCGAAACACTACATTTAGTCTACATTTATTTGAGGTAATGTTTGACAATATAAAATAGTATTTTTTGTTGTTAGTTTCTCTCTTTTGGGGTCGTAGATCTTTATTACCCAAGTTGTTTATTAAAGAATTGAATCTTGGGTGGGAGGGAATCAAGTAGGCCAGGGTTCAACCAAAGCAGCAGCCCTCATGATATCGCCATCATCATCATTTATCAAAGATGACAAAGCATGTAAGAAGAAAATAAAGCATTGATTGCTTCTGGGCTCTCATTTGATTATTCCGGTTTGATTGTTGATTGTGCTTATCTGATGGAAAAGTTTTTCAATGAAGTTTCCCCTCCCCCCTTAGTATGTCGACGTTGTTATTGCATCAAGAGTGATAATTGACCGTTATTAGAGATGAAAAGCAGCATCATATGTATGTATGAGAGAGAGTCAAATCAATAGAAGCTCCCATTAATAGAACTCAAAAGGCTTTTGTTATAAAATCATTTTCTGCTATCTGAAAACATGGTTCTTCCTTTTTCCTTCCTTCTCTCACTCTTCTTTTTATTTTTCCAAAAACAAGTATTCCTCAGAGTGGTGCATCATCATTATACTTACATAGCTCACTTGTAAGCTTAAAAACATGAGATTACGGATTTTGAGGCTTCCGGCACAAAAACTCCTTCAAGAGGAAATCTAAGCGCACATAAAAAGCCCAGCAGCAACCTTAAGAAGTGATGTGTTGTTTACAAGATCATAGAAACATCTTTTAAGTGTTATTATTAGTTGTTATTTGTTTATTTGGTTAAAATTTCAAAATGGCCACGCTTTTTTTCAAAATGGCGACCATTGAATAAAAAGTATATTTCATTCCGCAATAAACAAATTAAAAAACTCTGTATATTTGAATAACTTTGGAGCGAATCACTAAAAGCCATCTGTATTTGAATTAGTGAAGTAGATATAAGAGCGTACAATCCAATGCATATGAGCAAAGCGCCAAATTCTTATTTAATTGAACAAATGCATATAAAAATTCAAAATATTTGTTCTAGAAACTCATTGGCTAGATGATATCATTTTAATATTCAAATACATGTTATACATATCCATGAGTTTAATTTAATCCATCAAATAATTATAACAAACAAATTGAGCACTTTTGAAGAGGTTTGAAAGTTAGAAAACAAAATAAAGATTTCCTTGTGCTCTTTTTAAATAAGAAACTTCAAGAGGAACTTAATGATACGAAATTGCAATGATTTAAAGTGGAAAAGTCAAATTCTTTTAAGACGTTTGTTTGTTAGTTTAGTTCCTAGATTAGGCTCACTTCTAATTTAGTCAATTAGGTTATATTTCCTATTTCCACATTAAACAAACGTTACATACAATGAACAAGACCGTGCAAAAGGGGCATTTCTACAACTGCGGAATAAAAAAGGAATATATTGATTATTTCTACTTTTTTTAATTGACGAATATCATTTAACATTCTATCATTATCGACTTCAACCCAATCTTTTGAAGGTTCATTTTGATGAAGGGTTAATGAAGATAGATCAAAGCAATAAGAATACTAATAAATACTCTAATGAAGGTTAAAACACGTTCGATTTAAGTAACTTTAGTTATAAGACAACTATTTTTATTATCTTCCTGCGTTAAAAAAAAGACAAAGGAAAATACTTGAATTCAAGTCCGCTGCCATAGAAATCTCATTTGAAGCATGAGATAAATGATTTTTTTATTTTTTCCTTAAATCGGACTTTTATAAAAGGAAAGAAAGCAATAACAGTTCGTCTATCGGCGCTTTTCATTGACCCCATGATTGTCCTTCTGATTTGTCCGTTAAATGTGTAAAATAATAGTATGATGAAAAAATGGATTTAATCTGTGCCTTTCATTAAAAAACTTTATTACAGCATTTTGATAAATGAACAGACATCATGATTTATAGTTTTAGAATTCAGTGGCTTATATAAAAAAATTAATGTTGCATTTTAATTATAAAAATACAGTTTTACCGACGATTGAACTTATAAATGTTTGACTTTTTGTGTTTAACATATTTTACATTGTTGTTATGATATTTGTGTGACTACTTTTTTATATTTAATGTTGATTTTTAACTTTATTCGACTTCTATCTGCGTCAAATATTTCAATTTAAAAATAATTATGACTTGATTGATTGAGTATTTTTAATGCTATAATGCTTAGTCATATCTTCACAGATGAAACTCAATCGAACCATTTAGGCAAACATATTAATAATAGATTCCAAAAAGTTGTTTTGTGAAAAACATAACTTGAATAGGCAATTTCATACCTCACAGTTATATATTATATATATATATATATATATATAATATAATATGAAGTTCAAAGTCTTTAATAGAAATACAATTTGTAAGTCTGCATAATGTTGCAAAGAAAAAGATGAACTCTTAAGCTGATGAATTCCATCGTATTCATTTGAAGTATTTTTTTTTCCACAGTTCATAAAAATATATACAAGCATTAAAAAAAGAATGTAAATAAAAATGTTAATGCGTAAAACATAATAAACATTTTAGTTTATAATTTTAACATCAAATATGAACGAACACTAAAATACAATTATAATTAAACAACTCAACAATCTAAAACAAAACATAATTAACGATAAAACCGGTCTATCTAAATCCTTGAATTGGTGTAAAAGTTTTTTAATAATTTTTCCACAAGGCAGGGAACACGAAGGGAAGTAGCGAATTACATCAGCAGCCCAACTCCACTTTCCATCGGTGACAGAGGGATCTTGAGGTCCAACACCGCGTATCTTGCCGCAGCCGCTAGAATATTGCCCTTACCTTCCACGGACTGATAGGAGAGTGAGATGCTAACTCTTAGCTATAAGAGCTTTGGCATTTAAGAGAGTACTATTTATTGCTCTAGATTTTGCAGAAAGAGATCTGCCAAGACCATTTTATTATTTAAGTATTTTTATTCTGACTACCGTTATGTAGATCAAAATATTTTTTGAAAGACTCAGCAAAGCTGTTAACATTTGGTTCACTTTTTATCTCATATTAAAAAATCTTAATTATACAGACACAGAGACTGTTATATTAAATTATAGTTGATGCCTGATTTGGCGCTCGGAATAACATCGCACAAAAGGCTTTGTTTAATCGAACTACTTTGGTGTTTATTTGGATGTGTTGAGAATGTTAAAATTAATCATTTTAATCACTAGTTTTGATTCACTTTATAAAAAGTTGCTCCCCACCATTCTATATCCTATTTTAACCAGTGATATTTCTGGCATGTGACGTTTACTTGGTTGTGTGTAATATTATATATAAGATTTAATAAACTGTAAGTTTATAATGCAAAAATGTGTATCTTTTAAACTTACAGAATAAGTATATCCATGAGTTAAATTAAATTTAATCAAGGAATTGTAACAAACAAATTAAACATTTGTGAGAAGGTTTGAAGGGTTTGAAAACCAAAAAAGATTTTCTTGGTTTTTCAAAATAAATCTTCAAGAGGAACTTATCATACGTAAAATCGACTACAACATATCAATTACAACAATTTAGTCTAATACTGTCATAGGGATTTCATTGAAATAGCAATGATTTTTCATTTTGACAAATATCATTTAATATTATAAAAATCTTAAATATATACAGATATAAAGATTGTTATTAAATTATATTTGATGCAAGATTTGATGCAAATTTTTATCTCAAACAGTATCAAAATTCTTTATATATATATATATATATATATATATATATATAAGGAGTACACGTATAATCCGGAGTAACTTTGATAGGTTATGTCGTCTTTGTTTTTTGAGATATTGCACTGCACATATGTACGTTACTGCGCTTGCATCTTATCTATCAGCCAAAAAAACAGATTGAAAATCAGTCACCATTAGCTATGGAAGAGGAGAAAAGCATACGAGATGGTCGTCGCCGCTGATGGGGGCTATATTGAAAAATAAATATCTATATATCTATGTGCGCCTTTTATTTACCAAAAATTGTTGAAAAATATTGATAAATAAATAAGTTATCAACATTTCAAAATTTTGTCTTATTAGTCCGGATTATACGTATACACCCTGTATATATACATATATATAGGTAATATAACATAGATTTTCACTAATTCATGAACAAAAGTAGATGAAATTACATCACTTCATCTCATGCCCCTCAAAAACAAGAGCGAACACATCAACTGTTGTGTATTTTTTAAAGATAGATTTTTTAATATACGAGAAGCTATGTATTCCTATGAAAAGTAGGAAAAAATATTCTCACGGATATGTTCAAAGGCACTCTTCCCTTTCTTAGCAGATTTATTATTATTATTATTTTGAAGCCATCATTAGGGATTGATGCATTGCAGCAGCCTAGGTACTTTTATATAAAAGAAATACTCAACTTTTCTAAATATCTCAAATTTCTTTGCGTTTGTTATTGATTTATAATTGAATTTTTCTTTGTAGAGGTTGACCCATTATTTAGGGGATCTGTGAGAGTGCTCTGATTGGAGTCTCTCTCTCTCTCTCTCTCTCTGCCATCACTACATAAATCTATAAAATACCTAATGAGAAGAACTACTAATAGACAGTTAAAGGTTATTATATCCATCGTCTCTAAGGTTCACTGTAGATTAAAGCGAAATACTTTATTTTTTCAGTCAATTTGAGAATACTCACATAAAAAACTTTAATAAAAATAAAATAAAAAGTTTATTTAAAAAATGAACCGATTTCTTGTATTTATTCATCATGGTGTGAAATAACAGGAGTCAACTATATCCTTTATTTGTTTTATGCTATATTCTTCCCCAAATCATTTGCTATTCACGTATAGTATGTCATACTTAAAGGCTTACAACATTAAACGGAGGAAAAGTAATATTAAAGGTATTTATTATTTTCTTTATTGAACGACTTTTTTATTAAAAAAGAAACGTATTTTAACAAAAAATTAAAGGATATTCTTGATAAAGTATATAGATGCTTTAGGCTTTTATAAGGATGGCCGCAACAAAAATTCAACATAATACATACTTATTTTCACTCACATTTTTTCACAGATCTATTTTTTTTTTAAATTAATTGTAGAAAAAAGTGTTTTCAATTACAGAAACAAACAAACAAGAGGGGGATGATATACTTATGTAAGGAATACATCTTCATTTTCTTGTAAGCGTATACTCAAAAAAACGTGGAAATCCATATACTATGTATATTTGAGGGAATACATCATATATAATCGATTTGGAACGTCTTGTTTAGTTGAATAATAATAACAAAATATACATTCAGTATGAAGAAATTGCATTTGAAGCTGAGAAAATAAAGTCCGAAATGAGGAATGGAATGGCGTCTAAGAAATAAAACTTATTTTTTATTATTGAACAGGGATGAATAAAGGTATAAAGAAACATTTTAGCCATAGTATGTATATAAGGGATTTAAGCCAAAAGATTAGCTAAATGTCAATTTGTATAGCCTTAGGACAATTTGTCCTATAATTGTGGCAATATGTGGGACCTTAGAGCTAGGATTCCATCTCGGAAAGATGATTTGTTGACCTCAAGGCTTCCGTATTATACAATATTTCTTATTCAAGCGTGTCATAAAATACTTGTGAATAAAAATTAGTTTATTTTTATAATTGATAGTTGTATCTATTTCATTGGTTAAAATCGTGGGTTTTTTTCTTCTTCCTTTATCAAAATATATTATGGTCCTACATCAAAACAGAATAGCTACATAAATATATAAACCGGAGCTGTTATGTAAAAGAAAATAATGTCTGTGTTTTTGGTTTGTTTATTATTAGGGTTATATATTAACTACATGTGAAATATATATTTATAAAATAAAGCATCTTTACTTTCCTCCATATTTTTAAATACTCTGTTTTGTAACCTGAACTGTATCAATAGAAAATAGGTGTCTTAATAATAAATATGTTTGTGAAGGATGTTGATACTAACTATATATTTTGTAATTGACAAAAAAACTTTTATTTTTTTTAAATTTAATTTGATGACACTGAAAATAAAGACATAAATAGTGTATCATGATAATGTGAATTACCCATCTTGAAATTGTAGTGTATTTTACTATCATCAGGTTTAGATGTAGGGAATATTTCTCCCTTGTTTTTATATCTTCTTTTACAAAGTACTGATGTACGTATATTTTATTATTCCCTTTATTCTCTGTATGTTATGTATGTATATGTGTTCAGTGTGCTTCTGGACCCCTTCCTTGAATATAAGTCCTCCATATTATCTCCATTCAGTGTTCTTTATCCTTGGTTGGCGCCGAGTCGGGATACTAACTATTCCCTTTCTGTGTTCAGGTACGGCCTCCGTATTCATACATAACAGAAATAACGAATGTTTGTTATCTGACAAAAATCGGCAAAAATGGTGTAGAAAACTACTATTTTTAAGCATCACGAAATATGAGCCAAAGGATCTGGCATACTAAATTGACACTATTTGTAGCCTCATCCAAATTACAGAAGAGCAAAAATATTATTCCTTGATTAAGCTATAACGTAGCGATTACTAAGTCAAAATAATATGTTCTCGCAGACCCACCAAGACACATCATTTTTTCATTGGCAACACATTACTTAATATTTTTGTACGTCTGCTAGCCAAAGTTAGGATCTACTTATCGTCGTGAATGATAAACAAAATATTTATCCTTTCTTTGAGCGAGAGAAATAATTAATTTAAAGTAATATTATCCATAAAATTGAAAAAAAAAAGTTCGAAAGGATTAGAAAATGGAATGGATCCATATTCGTGAAATAAAATCATATTATCCTGAGCCAGATATCATCTAAAGTAAGGCCAAAGTGATCGTGGCTGTAATTAGAAGTGAATCATCCTACTATAGGACCTCAATGCCATCAGAAAGTTTTCTCCTGCATGGGGCTTCACCCGCTCAATGTAGTACACTGCCATAAGCCTCTAACCGATCAGAACCTAAAAAAGTACATTTGTACGCCTGTCGACCGCCACGAAGCCCCGGCTCATTTGCAAGGTAGAGTGTTTGGCCTTCGACACCCTTAAGGTCGCCAAAGGAGATGTTTTGCAACCGAAGAGCTCATATGCCAATGATAGCTATCTGATGCATATCTGCCAAATCAAGGTCCTCATGTGATTGCCATGCTAGTTACAATTATTTCGAACGTTAAACTAGTGCCAATCATAAGCTTGCTCTTTAGGTTTTCAAAAAGCTGCAAAAATTTATAATTTCCGATCACGAAATATTGAACTCTAACTGTCCTGAAGCATGGGACTTTATTTAAACTATAGTAGTTATACTTTTGGATTTGTGGCACATATCACATAGTTGCACTTCATTTAATTAACTTATTGCAGACGACAGCGCTGTACCTACAATGCGAATAAAAGAAGGAGTAAGACTTTTAAAAATAACATCTTCACCCATCTCTTATTCGTGTCTCTTCTAGTCTGAGCATTGGCCCTAAGGGCTCCCATCCATCAAAATAGTACTTCTTCTCCTTCCCTTAAGCAATCAGAGCATGCTCAAAAACCCCTTCAATCCAATCCTGCAACTTCTTGATATCTGTATCTTGTATTATTATTTGTGGCTCATCAGCTAGAAATCGAGTTTGGGAAAGATGAGTTAAGTAAATCCGATCAAACTTCATGGAATTAAACCACTTTGTCCACTGGAGGAAAAAATGTACAAAAGACGGTGCATGAAGGAAATGCTAAACAGGTAAAATAATATCCAATGAGTTGAGATGGGAAGAGTAAATAAAGTAGTTGAGAAATTACAATGATTTTGAGTATGTCAGGAATTTCAACGTAAACAATGAATATTTGTAATTTTTATTAAGTAATAATTTTCAATGAGGATAATTAATAATATACCATAAACGTAATTAATGCATGCGAATGGCAATTGATTCAATATTCTGTGTGTGTAATCGAGTATATTTCTTGCCATTGGGCATATTAGTTACATTTGTAACTAGTCTAAAAGATAAATAAATAAAGAAACATAAAATTATAAAATTATAAAAAAATAAAATAATAAAAAACAAATAAAAACAAATGCATATGCAGAATGGATTATATGGGGACGCTGCGTCCAATGGCCCTAGTTGCGGTCCTGGCTGTGTGAAGGGTAGTGGCCGACCTCAAGGCCTTAGATAAGTTCCACACAGATATTGCGTGACATGCAAAAGTAGCTGTCTCCCTCCCAAGTAGGTACGCCACTGAAGTTGTGGACCTCATGGGCCTCCTCGTGATGGGGAAGACGAAATCACCAATCGGGTTCCTGGCACCGCCGCCCCCGTCGCTGGAGTAAAAACATTCCAAGTCTCCATGGCCACCGCCTTGGCGGCCACCTCGTTGAGGGAGGGAAGGCCTGCTCTCTCAAGGAGGTCCCGTATTTATATATGTATTTATTTCAAATATATATTTGTGATGTTTTTTTGTGTTTTCTTTTTTAATATTTAGGTAATTTAGTCTAATATCCTCACATAAGACTAATGAATAAAAAATTGATTATGAAGAAATCATATTAAATCTATACCATAGAAGGAAAATTGCGTTTTATACAAAACATAAATGAACAATACAGTTTGAAATATTATCGACATACAAATCTTATATCACAAAAGTAAATGTAAATCATGTCTAAACATTAATGAATGTCAAATAAACACATAATAACGAACATATATGGATTTTTTCAAATTAAAATCCGATACGCAGAAGTGAAGTTATATATATACCTAATTGTATAGAATATCCTTTGATAAGTTCGATAGATATGTTTGTGTGTTTGATTAACTCAACGTTGAACCTCAACACACCTGAATTTAATCCAGTGTCAACCGGTAGTAGTTTACTCTGGAAATATCATCTTTATTATTGATTAAATGTACTGACAAAACATAATATTTTTAATAGTTGGGCTTTTATTGCATCACTTTAATATGATGGTATATATATATATATATATATATATATATATTAGCCATCAAAATCGCAAAATGCAAATCCTTGTAAATCATTACTTTAAAAGCGATTTCAAGTTGGCGCAACACATTTATGTGCAGAGGGTAGAAGAAATTATTGGGCCAAAATCAGATATACATATAAATTAAAATAAGTAGGCATTCTACTACATCTTCAACATAATTGAGACATAAAAACAAAAGCAAATGAGTTTGATTCATGCATGAGCTGCACTGAAGGGGGACCGTAATTTGCTACGTACTACTTCATATTAATAATAGAACACTGGTTCGGAGATTTCAATTGGGATTCTTGAAAAAATCCAAATCTTCGGTCTATTTAACAAATATTTTCTCCTTATCTAACTAACTTTACCTAAAGAGTTGATATCTAATTTAAGTAGATCATATTTATAATTCAGCATGATAATTATAGAAAACAATGGCGTACACAGTTACCTACAATGTTCTCAAGTTAATTATTAAAAAAAATTAATGAGTAAGTAACAAACGACTGGATCATTATACAACTGTCTATAATATAAATATATATATGTTTATATATTTATTAAATATATTATTTGTTTTTAACTCGGGTATGTTATGACGAGGAGGAAGGTAACATGTTTGTGTTTTTGTCGTAAGTAAATGATTTTTTATCTTCCCGTATATATATCTTTAACAGCTATTTATTGAAAAACGCACCGTTGGCTAGTCCTTATATTGTATGTAGTCTTTAAGCAATAAGTGTACACTTCATATTTACTCACTTTTTTACGTCTAGTGATGGTCCTTTTATCGGCAGATATGATGAACCAAATGAATATTTCCCTGAGTATTATTTATTGCTTGATTACCTTCAATTGAATAGGTAATATTGGAGTTGTACAACCTAAGAATTCGTATGTGACATGGATCTAGGCCAGTAGAAAAAAACCTCAATGTACTTTATAATGAAATTATTACCTCCGCCGAAGGAGGTATTGTTTTCACTGGTGTTGTGGTTTGTTGGTTTGTCAGTAGGATAACTCAAAAAGTACGGAACGGATTTGGATGAAAACTTTGTGGAGTTGTTGGAAATGCTAAAAGAAATAAGTGATTAATTTTGGCATCTCTGAGTGCAGAATTAAGATGCAAAATGAGCTAAATACTAATAAATATTTCAAGTTAGCCTACTCTGCTATAGATGTCGCTGTGCTGTGAAATCAGGTGCCGGGAGCGTCTTCCTCTCGGAATTTCCGTCGAGGGAACCCTCCCCCGTCCCTCTACGCCGCCCCAGTCGTGAAAAAATCCCCCTCGGCAGGCTCATAAGGACTCCGTGACGGCGGAGGTTTGCACTCTCTGAGTGTATATATGCCTCTAGTTATCTCTGAATTGATATTTTTGCCTCAAAAGCCACTAGTAAGTCATGTTTTTTTCATATCACTGTTTTATATTATTTACTGTCATTTTCATTCACCATGTACATGTACAAGGTTTGAGAAAAGATGTTGTGGATGTTTGTAAGTTTTTTTTGTTGCGAAACTATCCATTTTTATTGCACAAGAATACAGCCTGCAATAGCCACCTCTGCACCAATCACAGAACACAAATATCATAATTAATGAGAAGCCATATTTGAAAACCGGAACAGTTAAAAGTAAACGCGAAGAAATAAAAAAGTTATCAAGTGAAAATCAAATAAATGCTTTCTGGATACATTAAGAAATCCTTTTACATCAGATCCTAAGATCATGCAAGCTCTGGAGGAAAATTGATCCTTTTATATATAAGATTGCCAGTGGATAAAATAACAAAGGAGCCAGAGCATTGTTTTTAGAAGCCACGTAGGGTTTAATATACGGTCAATGATGGTTTCTTCATAAAACTGTTCTTTTTTTGTGAGGGATATACCTCTTCCAACCACTGGACACCAAGTGTTCTTAGTTATTGTTGTTGTTCTGCCAAATGTAGCAGAGTGAAATCAATGGGCGCAAATTTTTAAACAAAGGCTAAAACGGATATCTGCCAACACATATCTTTTGTGGTCATGCCGTGAAAATAGGAGGAAATAAGTTCCGCTTTAGGGGTTTTATATTTTACAAGTCTAATTCTTCCAACAACGATTAAAATATCCTTATTAAATACGATACGAAACGGGAAAACCTAATAAAAAACAATGGCATTAAGTAAACATAAAAATACAAATGTATATACTTAGTATTCTAAAGAACGAGAAGAAAGGGTTAAGTATCAGAGTATAAAATACAATTTACAAACATATTGAACCAAATGAAACATTTTTTTCTTTTTAGTTGAGAAAATATAATATCATGAAATTTAAAGGATAATTAAAGTATTTTCTTAATTTTGTGACTCCGAGCTTACAATACTACGATAAGAAATAACTTACTAGAATGTCAAGCCAAAGACATGCTGTAGTGTATCCGCAAATGTCGTCAACTAATTCGTAGACTTTCATTGACATTTCCAAAGTAAATTCCTGTTTGTGAAAAGGCATAATAATGTTAGGTATTTTTATCATACCGATATTTTAAATAATAATGTTCACACTTGTATATGTTTCTATCGTAATACTATTTTATTTGTATTTCTTTTTGTACACAGATTCTTAGAACAAATAACTATTTCATCCTTGGAAGAGGTATAAAATTTCTCTTAAAAAAGTTTAATTGAATCATACATTTATTTAAATGCATTTTTTGGTAGATTATTAACAGAATAATAATAATATATAAAAAGAATAACTTTTTTCTTGGCCTCATGATATTTTGAGATAATTGGATAATTCCTACTTTGTTTTATATGTGCAACGAGCCTAATTAAATATATATTTTATTTTAGCACTTGGGGGCCTAAGTTGGAAGACGTGTATTGAGATGTACAGCTTGGTCGTATACCCTTTTTTATTGCAATATAAAACTCATCTCAATGTCCGTATCATGGATTGAGACATCAAACATCAAATATGTATGTGTTTTTTTTTCAAAAGAAATTTAAACAATGATCATGTATATGTATACATATATCCAGAAGAACAATGGACGCTTATTTGAGGCGTTGCAAGATTTCATGCACAAATCCGTTAAAAAGAATAATATTTCTCTTTTGTCTTCTTTTGCACTGAGTTCTATCGACCTATAAACACGGATTAATCAAGAGACCTTCAAATATATATCTATAAATTATAAAATAAATATCCTAAATAATCAAATGAATTTGTAAATATATATACTACATTTGTGACTATCTATTGGCTCAAGGAGAATATAAAGAAGGTGAGTGAACAAGGAAATTGTACGTTGTGTTTTATTATTATTATTGACTTAGGTTTTCAACATTGACGTCATATGTTTATTTATTATTATATTTACAAAATCAATTTCTCAAAGGAATTGCTTTGTTGTGGAGTGATGTGTGAGTGCCAGGAACAGCCTCAAGTCAATTGTGCCATTCAAACATTCTCCCTTTCACACGCCCAAATATCCCTCACTTTTTTTCCATGTCTAATAATGATATGCATATTTCAACTATGACATCATACAACAGCTGAGTCAGCTAACGCCAACCTGCCTGCCTTAGAGAGTTCGTTGTTGACACACCTTTATATATTCTCCTTGTATTGGCTAGACTGAAAGTGTATAAATAGTTAAAGCTGGCTTGGGATTATTAGATTATAAAGAACAAATTAATTTTCATATTTATTAGACACAAGCCTTATCAGTGTAAATATGTCTGATTGATGTAGAGGGCTTTTGTCAGTATTTACCTAAAAATCACAGTTATTATATAGTTTTAGCTCTGAAACTAAAAACTTTACATACGTGCAGTCAGCATGCCTGAAGGCCTCCAGACTATCTTTCTCAAGAACGATTTCATTGACACGTCGATTATTCGCCGAAAAGCATGTGTACGACTTCTCCGAAGCAAGAAAGATCTGGTTTCTCGGACCCGACATCAATTAATCCAATCTGAAGATATATATCTTAATCTATTTGCTTCATAAACTTCGAATATAGGTATACGTCTAGTGCCCTTTAGCCGAAGTATTATTTTAAACTACCACATAAATTTATTTTATTTTTTAAGCATTTTATTTTAGACCTTAAAAATATTTTTTATGGTTCGATTTTGCTGTATTTATATATTATCTTCCTATGTGATATTTATTATGTTGAATATATCTTGCTACTTTGAATATACTTTATAATAGATGTAATCGAAAGGATTTTAAATGATCCTCTTACGAATCTTGTTAAATTTTGAGAGCTGTAGCCTATTTTTAATATGGATAAATCTGTTCATTCTTTGGTGGAATATAATTATATTAAAAAACATATAAAACTCACACCTAGGCAATAAAAAGACTTACCAACCTTTTAAAAGTCCCCCCTCGCTTGAGAAGACTTTTACTCTCCCGTGGGTTTTCCTTTGTAATAAAAATGAGAGGAAAAAATCCGTCATGACCATTATCACACCTGGACAAGAGGGAGGATTACTCTTTCTTGGCTTGGATATAGCTTTTATTGAGTTTAGGTGGATGGAAGAGAGGGGATGGAAGGTCTGATTCCTTAGGAGGGAACTGGGTCAGTAATTTAAGTCAAATCCCTACTTATTGGAACGTCCAGAAATACAAAGATAGGAGCACATATCCATTATAATGACAGAGAAGCGGTTCAATACTACTCACTGCTCCATGGGCTCCATGGGTAGAAGAAAATGATTCTAATTATATACTTGGTTCTTTTTTTTTCACGCAGCACTCTTGGGCTCATATAATGAATCTTACCCCCCAAAAAATTGTCAATGCAACTATTATAATGAAAATACAGATAAATAAGAGTGGGAAGACTTTCAATGTTTATATGAAAAAAGTTGTTCTCGTAAATAAATCAATAAGTATGAGGGTTTTTTCATTTGATAACTCTATTTTCTTTCAAGGTTTGATAGTCGTCAGAGTAATGCCATTTAATCGCCCGCTATGACGAAACATTATAAACATTCGTTATTATCCTCATAAGAGCAGTTGCTTTATTTAATTATTATAATATATGTAATACTGATTACGCCTTCTTGAACCTAACGTACGGATTGCTAGTTCTTTAACAAAGCGGTAGTGCGTGAAGCCAACGGACCTAAAAGCAATTTTGGTAACTGCAGCCAGATATGCTGCTTTTCTCTCAAAATTCCGTCTGTTCGCAACGATTCGTGGACCATGGCACCAGAGAATGAAGTATTTCCATCAAGTTCACTATCTCATTTAAAGATTTTACGTCGCATTCTTAAACTTGAAATGATGTTTGTATAATAATTGATGATAGTTTTTAAAGTATATTATGTGATTTTGTTGGTTTTTTATATTTTAATTAGTTCAATCATTGTTTTACCTCCGCCGAGGAGGTATTGTTTTCACTGTCGTTGGTTTGTTGGTTTGTTTGTTTGTTTTGTCAGCAGGATAACTCAAAAGTACGGAACGGATTCGGATGAAACTTGGTGGAGTTGTTGGAAATGCCAAAAGGAACAAGTGATTAAATTTTGGCATCTCTGAGTGCAGATTAAGATGCCAAATGAGCTAAATACTATAAATATTTTCAAGTTAGCCTACTCTGCCAATAGATGTCGCTGTGCTGTAAATCGGGTGCCGGGAGCGTCTTCCTCTCGGAATTTCCGTCGAGGGGAACCCTCCCCCGCCCTCTACGCCGCCCCAGTCGTGAAAATCCGCCTCGGAAGGCTCATAAGGACCCCCGTGACGGCGGAGGTTTGCACTCTCTGATGTATAATGCCTCTAGTTAATATTGGTGTTGTTCTCTCCGATGTAATAATTTTGAACTAAAATGTCTATTTATGTTTTGTTTTTAAGGCAATTATTTTTGGATTTTTTAGAACTGAAATAATATATATATCTTTTTAAATATATTGATGAAGTCCATTTAAAGGATTAGCAAACGAAATGATTCGACGCCCATGATAAGAGACAGTTATGGCTCCAAGGATTGAACCTTCGTCTTTCTGAATTGATGTTCACTCTTTAACAGCCTTGAGTTCAGCTGTTTTTTTCTTTCTTTTTCTTTCAACCAATCACGTTTCCACAAACTTTATTTTCTTATTTTTAGCTATGTGTTTCAACTAGTACAAAAATATATTACATCAAAGTGAATTGATATCAAAATTGGTAAGTTAGTGTTATGATTCACAATCCTCTTGTTTTGAAGTATGTAGAAATGTATAAGAATAAGACAGAAAATTAACTAATAGGATGAAGAGTGGGGAGTATTAAACTCAGCTGTAGCCGAAGACATAGTATGTCCATTAGATTTTTAACAAACATCCTTCAAATCTGAGTCGAGCAAATATTATTGGGCAGTAGGCTTGGATAATATTGCGAGACAATTTATTGCATTCCATTTTGAAATATGTTTATTACCTCCGCCGAGGAGGTATTGTTTTTCACTGGTGTTTTGTTTGTTTGTTGGTTTGTCAGCAGGACTCAAAAGTACTGAACAGATTCGGAATGAATTTTGTGGAGTTGTTGGAAATGCCAAAAGAACAAGTGATTAATTTTGGCATCTCTGAGTGCAGAATTAAATGCAAACTGAGCTAAATACTAGAAATATTTCAAGTTAGCCTACTCTGCCAATAGATGTCGCTGTGCTGATAAATCGGGTGCCGGAGCATCTTCCTCTCGGAATTTCCGTCGAGGGGAACCCTCCCCCGTCCCTCTACGCCGCCCCAGTCGTGAAAAATTCGCCTCGAAGGTTCATAAGGACCCCGTGACGGCGGAGGTTTGTTATTAGATTTTTTCACTTGAGAAATAACTTGATCTGCTATATAAATTAATGAAATTGAAAGATATTGTACTCATTCTCGTTTCAATTTATAAGAAACCATTTTGGATTCTTAAAAAAGCATTTGCAGAACAAATGTTTGTTAAGCCAGTGGAAGATTATGAACAAAATACATGTGATTCCTTGCATAGATTGTCACAAAACCATAATGATAAGCCTAATCAGTCAATAACACTATTTATGTTATCAAAAGACATGGTAGCCTTAGTATATCCTCTACTTATAATAGTAAATGATTATTATTATTATATACAAGTTTTAATAAGAAGAGAAAAGGTGTAACACTTTAGAAAACGGGAATCTAAAAATAAATCAAGATGTTAACAAATTATTAAGACATATAAGGCTGATGACAAGGTAGAAGTCAGATAGGAATCAGGATTCTTATCAATTCTAAGAGGATATTTGTCTTATTAGCAGTCAAAAGACGTAATTCCTTTTTTTCTTATGTATGCTGTACATACATAAGTGTTTTGGGGGGGGATTAGTAAGAAACATTGTTCGTTCGAGATCCCCTAAGAGTGGTTGTGGGCTCTTAAGAGAGAAGGGGGCGATGATTTGTCATGTGTGTACCCTCAATAGCTTATTATATGTGGTGGTGTGTATAAAAGAGGGAAATAATAGGATGGGGGATTATCGGAGATTAAAAAAAAGGCGTCATTAATGGGTGTTAACTTATTCACTTATTACATGGTGTAAAATAGATTTAATTCTCTATTCTACACAATAAAGTACACGCAGGCACATCATAATACGAACCGTTGTACTGTAATATATATATATTATATATATATATATATATATAATATATATATATATATATATATATATTATATACATATCACACTGTTGACGTTCGGAAAGGTGTCGTTCGTTTGTCGTCGCCAAAAGTTATCGTTAATTTTAAATTGAATCGTTCGTTTGTCGTTCGCCATTCTGAAAAAAATTGACGACGTTTTTTTTTTTAAAGAAATTTCTGAAAAAAAAGTAATGACGTTTTTTTTAGAAAGAAATTTCTGAAAAAAAGTGATGACGTTTTTTTAGAAAAGAAATTGTCCCATGAAAATTAAAAATCTTTGTTTTTTTGGGGCCCAAAAACGAACGACGAACGATAAGGAATTTTCCTTGTCGTTCGTCTTCATCGACAACAAATGAACGATAAAAAATCAACAAGTCTGATATATATATATAATCTATATATGAATATATTACAATACAAAATATATATTATATATGTCACATCGATTCTACTTTTAATGAGCAATTTTAAATAAGGAATAAATAAAATCTTTTAGCATACTTATTTAAACCATTCGTATAGAATGTACCTTAAGATAATGATAATTAAGATAATTATATCACACTTTATTATCTATTTAGTACATATACAAAGTTATCATCTTACAAGCCAAGCATCTTCCACACAAATCATTGTTGATCCATTATTCTCGTTTTGTAAGCCGTCTTGGTACTAATAAATTTCAAATAAGTCTCAAATTTGGAAATGAATAAATAAATATTTATAGTATAAACTGTCTATCCTTTTAAGATATTTTAACGCCCAACTCCATAATAATGGTTCTCAAGAGTCAAACGGCTTCAATAGAAAAAAAAAGTTATGGGATCAAGAAAACAAGCTGGTTTTCAAGGCCTTAGATAGTATAATATTTTTTATTGCCTGTGAAAACACTTGTTTTTGAAGAAATACATGGATATCCTTACTTGTTGCCCATTGATGTATATGTAGTAGTAATTATATATACAAACACGTCTTATATTGAGCAAAATACATTTCATTTCTCGTGAAAACCATCATGCATTCAATAATAATAATAATAATGTTATGATTGTACTTTAAGATGATTCTTGTTACCACCGCCGAAGGAGGTATTGTTTTCACTGGCGTTGGTTTGTTGGTTTGTTTGTCAGCAGGATAACTCAAAAAGTACCGGAACGGATTCGGATGAAACTTTGTGGAGTTGTTAGAAATAACAAAAGGAACAAGTGATTAAATTTTGGCACTCTGAGTGCAGAATTAGATGCAAAATTAGCTAAATACTAATAAATATTTCAAGTTAGCCTACTCTGCCAATAGATGTCGCTGTGCTGTGAAATCGGGTGCCGGGAGCGTCTTCCTCTCGGAATTTACGTCGAGGGGAACCCTCCCCCGTCCCTCTACGCCGCCCCAGTCGTGAAAAATCCGCCTCGGAAGGCTCATAAGGACCCCGTGACGGCGGAGGTTTGCACTCTCTGAGTGTATTATGCCTCTAGTTTTATTGTGGTCTTCATGCTAAAAAGAATGTATCACTTTATGTGTGAGATATTTAGAGGAGTCTTCACAACGAGTGTAGTAAAGTTATGTATATATATTTAGCTAAATAGACCCCACATGCTTTACGGAGATTTTCTTTCGACTCACAAAATTGCCACAGATGTAGGAATAAATAAAAATACATATTTATTGCATTGTTTATGTCTTCCCAAGTACGTCAAAACTATGTTATACCTAAACCGACTTTACTGGCTGTAAAACGACTTTGTTTATCATCTCAGAAAACGATACTTACAACACTCTTGAGGAAAAAAAAACATGCTTAAAATATTTTTTTGTTTTATAGTTGTAAAGATATAAATAGATGAGGAAGCCATAAAAAACTTTCTTAATTAGATATTCATTTTATTAATGAATACGCACAATAGATATTGCTTTATATCATCTTTTTACCTGTTGTTTTATTAGGGGGCGATTTATTGCCGGGGATGAGTTATAAAATCTTTTTATCTTAAAGGTTCTAAAACGTTCAATTTAAAAGAGGAAGACTTTTTGTAATAAAAAAATAATGTTTTACGATTAATTCATGTTCTTATAACATGACCAGGCGTTGTTATATCATTCATATCTTGAAGTAATTTAATAATTCGATTATTATCACGCTAAGTTGTCATACCATCTAAAGACGTTTTGTTTTTTTGCGTTTGGCAAAAAAACTAATTATTACACTTATAAAATTAATTTGAAATGTATATTCATACTTCAAACTGCGTAATATAATCGATTGTATATATATATACATACATACATTTATATATAATCTTTGTACATGGCTGCAATAGTTTTTTTTATTGAGTGTTGAATATCACATAAAAGATCTTATGAAAAAGAACTTAAAAAAAAATTCAGATGGTTAAGACTTATTTTATTATCGTCAGTGCTTGTATTACGAAAGGTTATGAGTACATTTCAAATACATTTAACTCTCAAAAGAACTCCCATCAAGGAGTTTTAAAAGAATGATATACTTCAAATTGAATAACTAACGGAATCGTTAAAATTGAGTATCATTTAATTAATTTTATCACTTTTAAGCCCTTCGTTTTTCAGAAGCCGTTTATAATTCATGATGTCTAGTAAGAAAATATCCTTGGGTCATCCGTAAACTTAATTGGTGCTTAAAAGAATGTTGTAATATAGATATTTTTATCTAGTAAAAGTTCATAAGTGATCTCGTATATATATTATATATAATATGATGACGAGCTAATATTATTGTGAATAGAACAAAAAGTAGATATGCATTTTGTCAAAAATTTTTTTTTTATCGCTACAGATGCGGTGTATTAATTTTATGGCGTGTATCAATCCAAAATGAAAATCCACAAAGCCGTTAATACTATTTTAAAGAGATTTTAGCTCTCAATAGAGAAAACGGAATTTTCTGATATTTAAGCTAAGATTTTAAGAAGTAAGATGTACATTTTTCAATAAATTTATAGTTTCCTATTAATTTGGTATTAATTGTTAAATAAACCTATCGCATGTAACAATCACAAACTATTAACATTAAATTATGATAGTGTATAAGCCAAAAACGTGTATTTCATATCCAATTCGTTATTAAGTTGTATATATTAACTGACACAATACAATTTTCTTAAAAATAGATATTCATTTTTTAGCTAAAA
>CP045900.1:1348841-1362086 GCA_013387185.1 Caligus rogercresseyi | reverse complement strand
GTTACCCTCCTAACGTTCAGGGAACCTTCTCAAAACTAAAGAAAGATACTATTAAATAGTTCCATCCTGGGATTAAATAAATACTGGTCAATGACAAAAGATATATCACAAAACTTTTCATCTATATAGGGTATCGTGCTTTATTTAAAAAAAATAGTTTGCCTTATGTATAAAATTTCAAAATTTCTTATTAAAAAAAAGACTTTATTGATATATAGATATTACATATAAAATATATAAATAAACATTAAGTTTAATATAATCTAAAATCGAACAGCACTATCAAGAAAAATTATTATAAAAGAAATTAAAGAAACATATTGTTATAAAAAGTAAAGACCATAAACATTACTGTCGCCAATAAAATAAATATCAAAGATTAAATAAAATTATTTTTGTCTTAGGCAATTCCTGTACTGCTTCATAATCCGTTGTAGAGATTGGACATGTCCGTGTAGGAAGACGGATAAACCGTACCAGATCCCCACATATTTTCCACGGATGGTAATTTTTTTTCTACCTGATTTATAATAAAATATAACAATATTATAATGTAAAGGACTGCAACACCGAACTTCAATAAATATCTGATTGATTCAAGAAATCTATTTTTTTATTTTACTTTTTGCTATTTTCTATAGTAATAATGTGCACAATAAATAAAAAAATGAACATAAGAGGCAATTTTTATCTGAAAATTCCTTTGAATAATGAAAGGTTTGGGTGGATGAATGTCTTTGTCGTGATCCCGATTTATTTATTCCTGTTCAATCTGGTGTTTAAAAAAATATGCCGTTAGTGATGATAATTTGGGGTTTCTAAACAAGCCAAACTTTATAGTTTTTCAACAAATTAAGTGGTTGAAGATTATGTTTGTGAGTGAAGAGGAGCTAGTTCAACCAAAATAAAGCCAATCTACTGGATATGTTGCTGAAATTCAAACAGCCTCTTATTAGAACAAACTCATTACAAACGACACATAACTAATGCTACAACTTAGTCCTCATCAAATCAAACTGACTTGAATGTAGACAACTCACAAAAATACATACACTTTGTATTTGCTTTTAAGAACCTATCAGTTTTCATCTGTTTTTTCCAACAGTAATGTCGTTAAAGAGTTTTCTTCTACACTGATCCTAAAGATATGACATAATATATCAACATTATATAAACATCTGGTTGGATCAAAAGCCCATTGATACTTCGACTTGCCTTCAATTGTCAGGAAACAGGCGGTAAGCTTTTCTACTATTTTAATTATCATATGTCATTGTTATATTTGTATTTAACTACCGAACCTCTATGTTTCAGACCAATGAGTGATCATTCCTTCAATATGGAGTAAACGAAGAATTACCCTTGAAAATTCCCCTGCTGAAAGAAAGAGGAACGTGGACATCCGTCCGAAAGGATCATAAAATATTTTCCAAAACTTTCCCTCTAACATCCTACATTCATCAGAGCAACTTTTAGCGTTTTGTATATTTATTTTTGATATTTATGTTGGGAATTATAAAATATTTATGGTTATTTCGTAGCAAGATTATATATTAATAGGATAGTTTTTATTTGATATTTTTATGATATTTTATTAATTATTCTACCCAAGAGCAAAAATTTTTTTTATTAAAATGTTGATTTAAAGTTTCTTTTATATGTTTTTTTAGTCTTATATATTTTATTTTTATGTTTTGTCTAATTTTATGAGTTATAAATAACATGTTATAATTTATTATATAATTCGTGTCCAGTTTAATGTTGAATAAACGTTTTATAGAATCTTAATACTGTCAAGGAGTTTAATTATTTGTAAAAGGGAACGTAATATAACGTTGGGGGAACGAAAATAGAACGTTAGGGGAACGTAAATAGAACGTTGGGGGAACGTAAATAGAACGTTAGGAGAACGTAAATAGAACGTGAGGGAACGTAAATAGAACGTTAGGGAACGTAAATACAACGTTGAGGGAACGTAAATAGAACGTTAGGGAACGTAAATATAACCAACAGGGAACGTTCGAGAACGTTAAGAAAACCATCCATGCTAACGTAAAGAATAACCTTCAGAGAACGAAACTAACGTTCAGGGAACGTTCTGCGAACCAAAAATTAACGTTCGGAGAACGTTCTCCGAACGTTATTTGGTTGCTTGGGTGGAGTCCTGCCACTCGTATTCATGAATGGAGCCCTACCCCTCATCTTCGTGAAAACTTTTAGCTGGTACAAGGCCGACTTGAGGGACGTCTAGAACTTAAAGGATGTTGTTGGCCGACTCTAGTGCTGCGACTTTTTATTACTTCCAGTTCAATATCAGGGAAGAAATCGATCAAGAGATAGAACTCATGCTTCTCAGGGGGGAGTAGATGAAAGCTGAGATGAGATGCTAGGAGAGGGGAGTAAAGGGTCAGATGACCTTTTCCAGGAAGTAAGCCAATGACCGACTCAGCAATGTTTGAGTTGCAGTAGTGCGAAGAAGAGTCAAAAAGTTCAACGTTTCTAATGTATGGAATCCCTCAGAAAGAATGAGGGGGAATTACAGTGTCGGAAAAGTAAATTCGTTTTAAATTTTATTATCATCTAAAGTAATATTGAATTTATTTATGTATTATAATACAATAATAAATTGTGAATGAAATTTATTTGCCATCTAGTATAAATTAATTACTTTCATGAATTAAAGTGTAGGAACAGTAAATTCGTTTACAATATATTTTCTCATCTAAAGTAATATTTAATTTATGTCTGTATTATAATATAATAAATTGATAATTAATATCTTAATTATGGGGGAGGCCTAAAGCCATTTATATCAGCAGCAGCTCGTTACATGGCGCTCTACATAAGGATTCCGTATGTTTCAAGCTGGCGATTTGCAGGTGACATCTTTCGGTACTTCCCCTCCTGCTCGAGAGGACCTCTCCCTATCTGAAGTTTTTCTACGGTTCTACAAAAAATTATAATCTTAAATTGAATGAAATCCATTATTTCCTAAGCATTTTAATGATATTTTATATCAGTAGATTTTGATATTTATACTTGATTTTTTAATGCCATAATTTTTTTATGACTTATTATGTATAATTTTAAACTATATTTTTATTTATTATTTATAACATGCATTCACGTTAAATCATAAAGTGTAAATAGTGTAAAGCACTAGTGAAAAAGTAGTTAAAATGATTTATTTCAAAGTGACGCCTATAACTTCTGAATTTGTAAGAAATCTTGTAAAGAGACCATATATCCATAGTAAAAACTCTTGCAAGTCATGTTAAAGTAAAATTTTATTAGCTTAATCATTTTAACGACATATCTAGAATAAATAAAAATTAATTAGCACTTTTAATACTAATTTTTTGAATTTGTGTGACCAGTTACATTATTGCGAGATTTGAAATGAGGAACACATAAGATTTTTAAATATGGTAAACTCAAGGTAGTTAAAAGTAAGGTAGAGCCATTTAACCAATGAAAGTAAAAAAATACACCGCCACGCAACCTACCTCATGAGCATGACGTCACTATGGCAAAAGAGGGTATATTGTATAAGTAAAATATGTTAAATATAATCGAATTTAGCTTTAATTAGATCATAGAAGAATAATTATCACAATTCTATTAGAAAATGGAAAAATATTAAATTTTGTGAGTAATCATAAATTTTGATGATTTAAAGTTGCTGATATTATCCAAATATTTTCATGAAAAAGCAAACTCTTCAATTATATGTTAAAGCACATAAAAACAATGAAATAAATATAACAAATACTATTTATAATCATATATTATTACAAAGACATATTTAGAAAAAGTATATAATTTATGAATTAATACAAAACAAAATATGGTTATAATCATATATTATATAAATATTATTAGAAATACATATTAAGAAAAAATATATAATTTACAAATTATTACAAAACAAAATACTGTTTGTAATCATATATTACATAAATGTTATTAGAAATACATATTTAGGAAAAGTAAATAATTTATTGGAGCATTTAATTAATCCACTGTTCATTTTTCGTTCTCTCTTAAACTTTTTTATGTCTAGCTTTTTGCTCTTGAAGGCGGTTTTTTCAATTTTTTTTGGAGAAATACACGAATTGAGCAAATTTATTAAGAGCTTCCAATGGAACTGACGGCACCTTAGACATTGATTTAGAAACTCTTTTGTCATGACAATTATCTTCTGATGAACTTGGAAGTAATACTTTGGACTTGGAGGTTGCTTTGAAGGAGGAGGTAACGATAAATTAGAGTTCATATTTATCTAAGCATTCTTGAGAATCTGACGATAATTTCGTTTTAATATTCTATCATTCCTTTTGGAAGATGGTTCATGGACGTATTTTCCGACAAGTTTGTTCAATTTTTTCATTTAATTAAGTGTGAACTACTCCTTTCTTGATTTTCTTTCTAATAGGAAGGTAAGAAGCTCATGCATTAGATCTCTCTCATAGTCTCTTCAGTGAAGTGCAGACTACACATAAAGGATGATGCAGGCTGAATGTCGAATCTCCTCTTTTGCATGCGATGGTCCAAGCTTTTCTCTGTTTGATGTTGGTTGGAAACGAGTGGTACAATACATTGCGTGAGCATTGGGATCCAATGAAGGACAAACAGTAACTGCACACTGTCTTTTTTGTTTTTTTTTTTTTATATAATTGAAGCCATTTTGTAAGATTTTTGTAATGATAATTTGAGTAGTGATGTTATATATAGTAAAGTTATTGGTTTATGTTTTCTGCCAGACGTGACGTCACACGAAAATAGTTCGGAACCTAAGTTTATACATTATGAAATGGCGGGGGGTTGGGTAAACTAAAGTATTATTATTATTTTATCTGATTACTTCAAATTTTAATTTGTCATTGTCACAAAAAAAAAAAACATAGTTAACTCATACACGGACTTCATGGAATAAAAATATTAGTAATGTGAGTAAATGGCACGGGGGGTGATAGTCCGGGGTGCGTTAGTCTGGGGGGAGGGGTAGTCCTTTTAGTTTGATGACAAGTTTCCTTCACCGAGAATTTTATTATCTTCATGTCCTTTGGACTGTTAGATTCATCAGGACATCATGATACTTATTTCATAGATACAGGACTGAGGCTTCAATAGCAACTCCAAAAAGAGAAAAAAGTGTTCAATATGAGGAGGTTATGGAAGACGAACCCACTCACGAAGATGAGGGTAGGGCTCCATTCATGAATACCGAGTGGCAGGACTCCATTAACGGAGAGGAGGGACGGGAACCCTATGCCGAAGACGAAGGAAGGAACTCCTTGGACGAAGACGAGGGATGGGAAGCTCCTAACGCAGTCCGACGGGGTAGTACACCATTCACGAAGAGGCGGGACGGAGCTCTCTAACGAAGACGAGGGATGGGAAGCTCTCTAACGAAGTCCGACGAGGGTAGGGCTCCATTCACGAAGAGAGGGACGGGGAGCTCTCTATCGAAGATGAGGGAAAGGAAGTCCTTTGACTGACGAAGACCGACGATGGTAGGACTCCACTCACGACGTCGAGGTGAGGGGAATGCGTCTCTTAATGGAGGGAGGGAGGAGACTCGTTTCGTGGTCCAAGGCATTTATCCCGGAGTCCCGGGAAGATAGAAGAGGATGGAGGAGGAAGGAAGGGATCGAGGGATCTCCAACAAGTTTGAAGTCTAGGCCAGAATGCTTTCATGACACCCAAAAAAAGATTCCCAACTATGATCAGTGGAGGCTCTATTATTTGACGATTGTTGATGGTGACGTCACTCTTGATTCTCTCCCCCCCCCCCCCTCATGTTTATATAAGGCGTGCGTTTTAAACCGTGTAAAATTTGTTCCTGTGAAAATAGCTCTATCGCTGTCCATGAGCGCAGTTGTGTCATCAAATAAAGCCCCCCCAAAAATTCCTTGGGCTGTATCCCTTGTGGGCTGAATTCCATGTGGGCTGAATTCCGTGTGGGCTGAATTCCGTGTGGGCTGAATTCCGTGTGGGCTGAATCCCGTGTGGGCTGAATCCCATGGGGCTGAATCCCGTGTGGGCTGAATCCCTTGTGGCTGAATCCCTTGTGGCTAAATCCCGTGGTCTGAATCCCGTGTGGGCTGATTCCGTGGCCTGAATCCCGTGTGGGCTGAATTCCACGGCCACCCCCCTCAACTTTACATCTCTAATCATCATTACAATCTTATAATAGATATTTAAAAAATCGATAAACCAACAATGGGTACTCATGAAGTTACATAACTTATATACTACAGTGCGTTTCAAAAAACGCGGAAAATTTTCTTGCTCGTGAAAATGGCTTATTTCTAGCGCTTTTCTTACGTTTACAAGCTTCATTTATACTTCATTAAAAAGAACTTTAAATGAACTTTCAGATGATACCCATTAAATTGATGTGAGACTTCAGGTTGGCCTTGAAGGTCAGGATGAAGTTCATATTGGATTATTAACAATTTCTAAATTAAATTGGATACTGTGCTAACATGCTTTAACCAATCAAAGTGAAAGTTTGGCCAATTATGGATAGCTATTGGTAGTATTGATTGCACCATTATTGTCCCATGAGTATGGACATCAAGGACATTAAGGCCAAAAATATCCTTTTTTTCTTGTTTTCTAAAACAAGTTTTTTGATAAGTTGAATAGAGAAAAATTGAAATTATTCCGTGATCACAGTAACCAATTAAAACACAGCTATCAGACGAGCTATTTTGAGTCAAAATAAGAGTATTTTGAGCTGAGATATTGAGCAAAATGGAAATTAAACGAGAGCGTGTGGCAGCTCTCCTGGCCGCTGGACACAAAGTCCAGGACATCTGTAAGGCTGATAATGTGGGCAAAACCCTTGTGTACAAGGTAAATACCCTTGTAAAGAATGGAAGAGACCTCAACCGCAAGTCTGGGTCTGGACGACCTGCCAATATGGAGCAAAAGGCAGCGATTGTGGCCACAGTTATGGCCAATGGCCTCAAAATTGGCACAGAGCAGTATCTGGAGGTCATGAAGGATGTTGTCAAGCCCTGTATGGACTCTACTTACCCTGATGGCAATTATGTATGGGAACAGGACTCCGCACCTGCCCATAAAGCCAAGAAAACTCACGAGGGGTGTAAGGGCAAGTTGAAAGATTTTTGGCCATGGCAAATGTGGCCGCCCTCCTCCCAAGACCTGGCCCCCCTGGACTATGGAATTTAGGGCGATCTAGAGTGGAGGGCATGCAGAATCCGCCATCCAAATGTTGAAGCCATGAAGGATGCGGTCAACGAGCAGTGGGCCGCTACATCCGAGGCCACTATCATCAGGGTCTGTGCCGCCTTCCGCCCCCGTTTGGAGCGTATGTTGGCCGCAGAGGGTGGACATTTTGAACATAAATAGCTATTGTCTATATTTATAACCTCAGAAAATTTTATGTGTTTTAATAAATTATTTCTCAAGATATTTCACCTTCAATTTTGACCTTAATTTTTCCGCGTTTTTTTGAAACGCACTGTACTAATAAAATAACAAACATATGCAATATGGACGTTGTAATATAAAGTTCACGACTTTGCGTACTATTTTTCCTGGAGTACCGAAAGATGTCCCTATTTTTCTAATCGACAGATGTCTTCTCTTTCTATTTAATGTAGGGTATAAAGTAATCCCTGGCCAAGGATTTAATAAAAGTGGTTAATACAAAATGTAGAATATAAAGATTATTAAGGCTACTCCTAAAATAAAAAAAATGAATGTAAGAGGTTTTGAGATGCATAAAATTGTTGCGATCATTTAATTAAATTTGAATAAATTCAAAACAATCTAACAAAAATGTTATAGTCATTTTTGGTTACTTCTATTTAATTCAGTCTAATGAATACAGTAAAAAACATACCACTAATCGTATTAAAAGAAGGGTGTAATTTTATGAGAATACAATAGTTAATTATTTTGAGCATAACTTGAAAGTACGTTGAAAGTAATAGGACTATGCTAATAAAAAGTCTAATATAACATCGGTCGTTAAGAAATTTGGAAATTATTTCTTTAAATTTTCATAATTACTTTAATTTTTGTACGTTTTTATGGTAAATTTCATTTTTACTGCGTAAGTATTTTACCATTTGATAAAAAAGTGTATATGTACAATAATACTCTAATAATAATATTTAACATATTTGTAATGGAAAAAATTAAAGTTTCTAGTTAATTTTTATCCCCTTCATCACTGTGACAAGAATGGATCCAAAAAAAATCGTTGGCTCTTCAAGAACAGATATTGGCGAAGAAAAGCTCTTTTGGGGATCAGAATATCTTTGATATTTTTTGAAGATGAAACCATTGAGGTAATTTTAAAAGGCATTATTTCAGTCCATTACAACTGCAAAACGCCATGTCAAACGCTTCAATATGGTTGTTAGAAAGAAAGAGCTTAATTCAGTTCCACGTTGCAATATGTAAAGGATATTGAATTAAAATATTTCGTTTTATTTGTAAATAATACATCCTTAGTTATTATATCTTCAAAGAAAGTCAAATTTTTGTGTATATGAACAAAGTTAAATAATAAGTATTATTTTTTATTTCCGATGCTGGATCCTGCCAGATAACACTCAGCGTTCCATTGAGCGGAGAGGGCGAGGCTCCCCCAGAAGGTGCTATCTGATATACCAATATCTTCTGGTCAGAGGATTCGTACCCGCTTCCCCAAGCACCAAATAACGTTCGGAGAACGTTCTCCGAACGTTAGTTTTTGGTTCGCAGAACGTTCCCTGAACGCTAGTTTCGTTCTCTGAAGGTTATTTTTACGTTAGCATGGATGGTTTTCTTAACGTTCTCCGAACGTTCCCTGTTGGTTATATTTACGTTCTCCTAACGTTCTATTTACGTTCCCTAACGTTCTATTTACGTTCCCTAACGTTCTATTTACGTTCCCTCAACGTTCTATTTACGTTCCCCAACGTTCTTTCTATTTACGTTCCCTCAACGTTATATTTACGTTCCCTTTTATTTTTAGTATAGTTCCCTTGTAGATATAATTAAACTCCTTGACAGTATTAAAATTCTATTAAGCGTTTATTTAACATTAAAACTGGACACGAATTATATAAAAGATTATAACATGTTATTATTAACTCATAAAATTATACAAACATAAAAATAAAATATATAAGGCTCAAAGCACATGCGTAAAAAACATTAATAAACATTGTAATGTATTTTTTTTTGCTCTTGGGTAAAACATATTAGTACAATATCATAAAATATCAAATAAAAGACTCATGTTAATACATTATTTCTGATGAATGTAGGATGTTTGTGTTAGGTGATGGAGGGAAAGTCTTGGAGAATATTTTATGATCCTTCCGACAGTTGTCCACGTTCCTCTTTCTTCCAGCAAGGGAATTTCAAGGGTAATCCCTCGTTTACTCCATGTTGAAGGAATGATCACGCATTGTTCTGAAACATAGAGGTTCGGTAGTTAAATACAAATATAACAATGACATAGGATAATTAAAATAGTAGAAAAGCTTACCGCCAGTGTCCTGATAATTGGAGGCAAGTCGAGGTATCAATGGGCTTTTAATCCAAACGGATGTTTATATAATATTGAATAAGTAACCTTGAGGATCAGTGTAGATGGAAACTATTTAATGTTGTTACTGTAGGAAAATCAGATGAAAACTGATAGGTTCTTAAAAGCAAATACAAAGGTGTATGTATTTTTGTGAGTCGTCAAGTCAGTTTGATTTGATGAGGACGAAGTTGTAGCATGTATTAGTTATGTGTCGTTTGTAAATGAGTTTGTTCTAATAAGAGGCTGTTTGAAGTCAGGAATATGATCCAGCTAGAGTGGCTTTTATTTTTGGTTGAACTAGCTCCTCTTCACTCACAAACATAATCTTCAACCACTTAAATTTGTGGAAAAACCATAAAGTCTGGCTTGTTTAGAAACCCCAAATTATCATCACTAACGGAATATTTTTTATACAACAGATTGAACAGGAATAAATAAATCGGGATCAACGACAAAGACAATTCATCCACAAAACCTTTCATTATTCAAAGGAATTTTCAGATAAAATAGTCTCTTATGTTCAATTTTTATTTATTTTGCACATGATTTACTATAGGAAATAGCAAAAATTAAAACAAAAAGAGATTTACTCGACTCAATCATATATTTATTGAAGCAATGCAGTCCTTCACATTATAATATTTGTTATATTTTATTGTAATCAGGTAGAAAAAATTACCATTCCGTGGAAGTATGTGGGGGATCTGGTACGGTTTTATCCGTTTTACTCCGCTGGACATCTCTAATTTCTACAACGGCAGTACAGGAAATTTGCCTAAAGACCAAAAAATAATTATATTCAATCTTTGTTATTTTTTTTATTTGCGACATTATTTTTATGTCTGTATTTTTGATAACAATTTTGTTTCCTTAATTTTTTTATAATTAATTTTTCTAGATAGTGCTGCTAGATTTTAGATTTAATTTTAAACTATAATGTTTATTATATATTCTTTCATATTTAAATATCAACAAAGTCTTTTTAAAAATTATAAGAAAGTTTAAAATATTATACATAACGCAAACTATTTTTTTAACCCAAAAGATACCTCATACATATGAAAATTTTTGTAGATGCATCTTTTGTCACTGATACCAACTTTTTTAACCCCAGGATGGAGCTATCTTATATCTTTCGTAAATTTTGAGAAAGTTCCCTGAACGTTAGTAGGTAACCAAAAGCGAACGTTAGTTTCGTTAGTTTTGGGAACGTTCCCCGAACGTTAGTTTCTTTAGTTATGGGAACGTTCCCCGAACGTTTTTTTCGTTAGTTTTATGTAACCATGAGGAAACGTTATTAGAACGTTCGTTTTTGGTTAGGTTCGAACCTAACCTTTAGGGAACCAAAAACTAACGTTAGAATAACGTTATGTGTTGCTTGGGTCGTCTGATTTTCAGTGTTGGTCGAATATTATTTGAAAGTGTATGTAATATATACTTTTACGGCGTAGTATATTTTTTTAAATATTATTATTACTTCTCAAAAGTAATATACTACTTTATATAACAATTACTTTTTTGCATTCCGAAACAATAAGTAAAGGCAATTCAACAGGATTTGTAAAAATCATCACCAAACCTAGTTTACATTTTATGTCCACTGGGTGACACACATGCACAGTTCATAAATTTTCATCAAAAATGCCTGTCGAATATTTTTTTTCACGAAAGTAATATGTAACTAGGATATTACATATTAGTTATTACTGAAAGTAATATCTAATATGTTTGTTTTCTCTAGTTAGTCGCAGTAATATATTACTCGCACGCGCGTTAGGGAACAACACAAACGGGACCTCCTGAAGTCGGCAGGGCTTCCATCCATCAACAGTGGACATAAAAAAAGTCATAATCAAAGTGCGGTCGGCAGCTATGGAGGCGTGGAAGGCATTTTGGAGTAGGGACGGCGAAGAAGGAGGGGAGAAACCCACTTGGCCTCATGCTCTTCGAGAAAAAAAATGGAAAGGAGACCAGATCCGACGCAGCCGGAATCGTCCCCAACCCCCTCCTCTGGCAGGCAGATACCCTGGTATGTGCTGCAAGAACTGCCTGGAATAAAAGTCCACAGTTGCGACAGGCCAGGACGTGGAGAGCTGCCAGGGATGCAGCAATAGCTCTCGCGAGAGGGAGTGGCGCTATAGATTACCTGATCTCATGGCATGATTTCCCTAAAAAATCGATGTGGTTTTTTTTTTATATTTTATATATCATGTATAATATATACGCTATTAATTAGTTTGTGTTTTTATTATTGTTTTGTTTTATTTTTATTAAATTATATTTATTATTTAGACCAGTACTTCGTGCTGAAATATAACGGATTACACACACACTGCTGATTTCACTCGAAGGAAAACATGGAAGCCGAAGTGTTTTGGAAGGGGAGTGGAATTTTGAAGCTTTTCGTTGTCGTCCTAGGTTTTTATTGACACCATACAGTATTGGAAAAATCTATTGTGAGATTATTTCGCCTCAAAAGCTGTTCATCAAGTCTATATAGGGTATGTATATATGAGAACTGATCCCAAGGCCTTAGCATTTTATACTTTTTTATCAAAACTATAAATAAGAGTTATTTTCCATCTACATAGTGCCTTTCCACAAAATTATACAAGGATTTTTTTTAAACCGTATCCAGATATTCTGATGATCCCACCTAAGATAGCTTCAATCTGAATTCGAGACGTAGTTATGATGATTAGGGATTCACTTCTTTTGTCTCATAGATTCAATGACAGGATCTTACGAAGATTGACCTCGTAAAAGTGCTGGAAGTTACTAAGTTTGAATTCTCTGGGAATTAAAGACCTTCATTATTTTACTACATAAAACAAGGCGAGATATTAATGTAATATAATACATTTATATAAAGATCTGTTTATATTGGCACAATGACGTATTTCTCTGAAAAATCCAATAAGCTCTTTATGTCTTTATATCTCTAGGGTTAGAAGGGAAAATGAAACATTTTTCTTTATTTTCTTAAATTTTTGGTTATGATTATTTTGCAATTTGCCTTATGATTCGTGTTGTTTCTACTTTGGAAACTACAGTTGTATCTCCTACGGAGATTTAAAAAAAAACACAACTACTTTAGCTATTTAAGTAGTTAGTATATTATTTCATGAGTCAACGAAGGTATATATACTTCTTTGGTTCCCTTACACCTTCCCAAACAAATTTGGGATTAGGAAACTTCAGCGGAAGGGATTAATCTTTGGATGATATCCTTTTTTGGCGACCGTTTTCTAAGGATAGGAGAATAAATAGATTACCACCTCATGAAATAATATTTAACTACTTTAATAAATGCAAGTATTTATTCTCATAAATTTTGCCTATTTGATTCGATTTAATTTGATGATATGAATAAACATGACAAAAATGAGCCTATCGGGCGTATTATATTTTATTCAATAATACTTCAATTATAACCATGCGTGGAAGATTGAACACTAGGTATGCATTTCCTCAAAACCCTCCCTTCCATGAAAACAGGTCCTATAATTCACACTAAAAAAATTGTTAACTGTTATAATAAAAAAGATTCTTTTAAAAACGAGGAGACGATCCCAAATATGTATCATTTCAAAGTTATGTACGAGGGAGCTTTAAAACACAAAACGGCATTCAATTAGGAGAAAAGAATGGAATTGATTTCCGTCCTATGCAAGGAATTGTTA
>CP045900.1:1313159-1343176 GCA_013387185.1 Caligus rogercresseyi | reverse complement strand
ATGTCTGTGTGTTAAGATTGCGATCATAGGAGGCCGCAACATCATTATGGCAGTCGCCAAAAGACCCACTGTCCAAATATGGAGCGCCAAGGCACCCACCCAAAGACGTAAAGCAGGGATATAGAGTACGCGCGCTGCGACATAAGTCCAGCACAGATTTGCGTGGCAGATTAGAGGCATCCCCTAGAGTGACACAACGACTGCGATTGTGAACAGGATTAATCCTTCGAAGTGATTGTTCATGGCGCGTTGAACGCGACCCGCACGACCGGTCAGATTCATCACCATCTTCGCGTGTGCCAAAGCTGCGTCATGGCCAACCGTTTGATGGCTATGGGATATATAAAAAAATCTGACCGACTTGTAGGATACCTGCAAGCGCAAGGGCTGTAATTTCTGGTTCATGACAATGTCACCTTTTGCTGTTCTTCAGTCATTAGTGTCACGCTGACGCGGGTCCTATCCGATTGTATGATCTCAGGCTGTCTTTTAGAACCAGAGTGTCAAGCATTGGCGGAGCTTTTCAGTCCTGAGGGGGTTTTTGATTGTTATGGAGTTAACTAGCCCAAGATCGGTCATGCCCGCTAGCAGGATGCGAACCTTGGGTATCCATTGTAACAGCAGCGGGGCTGCACCATCCAATGGGATTTTGCCGTCATCGCGAACTGTAAAGCGCACATTTTAGATGTGGCCCGCGTTCTAAGTTCAAACGCGTGGCCCAGATCGACGCCTATTTCAGCAGCTTTTTGTTATGCAGCCTTCTAGATCGTCGGTGCGCAGCAGCCATGCGATTTTGCGGTTCTGTTAGTGTTGTCTAGATTGAACCAACGAGGTCTGCCGATTGCAGGAGCATCAGGATTGATCGCGATGACTTCCAGCGAATGTATCGGGGCCAAGGCCGTTAGATGATTATGTGTGCTCATCAAAGGATGCTCCACCCCTTGGGCATATCCAAACCTGTGGCGGTTTGGAAATAAAGCGTGCCTCTTTGGCGAAGGGGCTGCGATGCCTATGTGGTCGAAGGTGATCATTTTGGAATGTCTTCATTAATCGTGGATTTTTGCTTCAATTCAAATTTTGACCAGGCCCACAGCAGATAGTTCAAGTATCAACCAAAATTCGTATGAAGTGAACAATTTAACCTCCAAAAAGATGTCATTTTTCGCTTACAAAAAGCTAATAAAAACCGCTTAGTATCCACAGCCCAAACCGAGATAAAAATTCGACTTGGAATGTTGTGTTCTCCAGTATTTAAAGCTCAATTAACTGTCCTTACAGATCCATCAAAACAAACGACGTGGGTCTTCCCGTGCTTCTCTCACACGTACTAGAAGGTCACAGCGCTTTGCCGTCTACGATGCGGGATCATAGCTCAGCGCTAGGTACATCATGGGCGGATGACGATTTCATCATTCACAACAACTGGGCGTTTTTTGGATCGTGTGTGGACCAAGATACCGATTGTGGTGGGTTCAGGATTGGGGATGACTCAATGAGCCGTAGACGCCGCCGTTTGATATGGTTGGAAGGTTGCCGCTTGCATTTCTGCCATGGACAGTTTGCCGTCACGTGCACGTGCGCCTTTTCAGCAATCGCTTTCTCGATTTCAGAGAAAGACATTTGATCGGCGTCACGGATCACTGGAACGACCAAACCTGTTGGTGTACCTGCAGCGATGCCCATGTTCACGTAGCTTTTGTAAACGATGTCTGTGCCGTCGATTTCAGCATTCATTCTGGCACTTCTTTAAGCGCATGACAGCAGGCTTGGTGAAGAAGGACATGAAGCCATTTTCGCACCGTGTTTTCAAGAACACGTCTTTGTATTCTGTGCGCAAGGCCATCACTTCGGACATGTCGACCTCGTTATACGTGGTCCGCATGGCGGCTGTGTTTTGGCTTTCTTTTAGGCGACGCGCGATTGTTTGACGTAGACGTGTCATTTTCACACGTTCTTCGCGCGCGGCTTGTTCTGGGGCAGGGGCCGCACGTGGTGCAGCCACTGGAGCAGCGGGTGCTGGTGCAGGGGCGATTGGTGCGGATGCTGTTGTGCCAATGCTGCTTGAACGTCTTCTTTCATCACACGACCGTCGCGGCCTGTGCCCCGTGACCTGATCCGCTGTCATGTTGTTTTCGCCATATAGCTTTTAGCGGATGGGCATTTTTAGCGCCATCAGATGAGGCAGCGGCAGGGGCTGCGCGGTGGTGCAGGTGCTGCTGAAGTGCTGCGGATGCAGAGCCAGAGATGACACCAAAGTTGACCACCCGCGGCACACGGTTGCGCCGCCTGCTGCTAGGATTTCAGTGATCACACCTGTTGAGGGGACGGAACTTCGACAGAAAACTTGTCTGTTTCCAATTAGCACAAAGCATTCTGTCTGCGGATACGCTATCGCCAACCTTTTTGAACCAAGTGCCGACTGTGGCTTCGGTTACACTTTCGCCCAATGTAGGTACCATGATTTTCACGGCGTCTCGCCACAGATGCAGGGGTGGCTGCGCTGCTGGTTCTGCTTTGGCTGCGGGTGCAGGGGCCTGCGTCGCCTCGGTGATGTGGGCGAGTAGGGCATCACGCCCACTGTGACGCCTTCGCCTGCGACGATTCAGTTAGGGTGCCAGCGAATGGGGATGGCACCTCTACTGTGAATTTGTCTGTTTCAGTTCACAGATCATTTAGTCGGGGCGACGGTACACCGACCTTTTTAAACAAGTGGCAACGGTTGCGTCGGAAACGCTTTGCCTAGAGTTGGAACACGTTACTTCAGTCATCTTATTCCCTCAAGGGTAAGCGCATCATCTACGAGCGCGTCTTGTTGTATTTTATGTGCACTGGCTAAGCCCGTGGCAGGGGCTGCAGCCGCTTACGTCCAGCGTATGTTGGGCGCGTGTTTTTATGACCAAGCTCGGTGAGAACCTGTTCGATATAAGGGTTGATATGGCTCCAATAGCCTTGGTTTTGTGGTTCTCTTGGCACCAAACGAATCGGCGTTTTAAGCGACCAAGTTCTTCGTTCAAAGCAATCATTGAACTGGGTAGAGTTGTTCGACACGCAGGATATAGACATCTTTAAGGTCCCGTGCATCGCGTTCTGCCAGAAGGTCGAAATGACTTTACCAGAACACATCAACACACGCGTTTGATTTCGCTGTCAGCGCGAGTTTTGTTTCAGAGTTGCCTTGCTGAGCATCATCCCCAAGCACACGGTGGAAAACTTGTGCTGCCTGTGAAATTATCGATGGTGCTGACGGCAATTTTGGTGGCGCAGCAGGGATTTTGGCGACATGAGTACCAATGGTTGCGATATGTCCTTTCATTTGGCGGCGCAAATGTGGAAGTAGTTCGCAGGCGTTGTCACGTTGGCGATCACCCCAGTTGTCTTCGGACACATTTGCAGAAACGCTCTGGGCGTGCAGAGCTGTGCTCTGGACCTTGGCCTCCATGCCGTGTGGCAGTAGCATAACGAGGCTGACATGCGCAAACCATTTGCTTTCACCAGACTGATGAATTGGTCGATCATAATTGGGCGCCGTTGGTGAAATCACCAAACTGCGCTTCCCATAGGGTCAGTGCGTTTGGTTCTGCCAGTGTATAGCCATATTCATAACCAGCACGGCTATTCTGACAGCATGCTGTCGATCACCTCGTAAAGGCGCTTGTTCGTCTTGGATGTTGTTCAAAGGGTAGTATTTTTCACCCGTGTTTTGATCCAAGATGCCAGAGGGCGATGTGCTGAATGTACCGCGTGTACAATCTTGGCCTGATAGACGCACTGGGAAGCTTCAACTTGAGCGCACCAAATGCGAGGGCTTCGGCTGTGACCAGTCGATGCCTTTAACGCTTTTGATCATCTCTGCTTTGGATCCAAGATACGCGTAATCGTTTTATGCGCTGCCCAATCCGCCGGTAATTTGGTTAAGGCTTCGCCAACCTCGTAAACCGTTTCTTGGAAAAAATAAAACGTTTTACCGCGTTGGTATCTGGATCTTTGCTTTCCAGATGTTTCCAACGACGTCCAGTGCCAATCAGCTTTGTCGGGTTTGTAGGTTTGCCAAGCCTTCGAACTCTTCGTTTAACTGCGCTTGGAAAGGACGCTTTTTAAATCTTCGATTTCACCCTCTGGGATCAACCCATCTTTGACCAAACGTTCTGTATAGATCGCAAGGGATGTCTTTTGCGTTTTGATCTTTTTATACATCTCAGGCGTGTGAACATAGGTTCATCACCTTCGTTGTGGCCAAAGCGGCGGTAACAGAAGATATCCCAAAACAACGTCTTTGCGGAATTTTTGACGGACTCTGTGGCCACTTTGCAGCATGAACAACAGCTTTCGGATCATCACCGTGTACGTGAAAATTGGCGGCCTCTACCATCAGTGCAATGTCTGTTGGGTATGGGGATGAGCGGCTGTCATGCGGTGATGTTGTGAAACCGATTTGGTTGTTCACCAAAAATATGGATTGTGCCACCTGTGATGTGACCTTTTAGGCCTGACAGACCAAAACATTCCGCAACAACACCCTGACCAGCAAAAAGCAGCGTCACCGTGTAGAAGGATTGGCATAACCGCACCGCGGTCACGGCCCATTTGGTCGCCCTTGGCACGGGCTTTGCCCAATACCACTGGAATTAACCGCCTCTAGGTGAGATGGGTTGGCTGTAAGCGATAGGTGAACGGAGTTGCCGTCGAATTCGCGGTCGGATGACGCGCCGAGGTGGTTATTTCACGTCACCTGAACCTTCACTTCGTCTGGTTTATGGCTGCCGCCGAAAAATTCGTTAAGATAGCGCGGTAAGGTTTGCCCATCACATTGGATAAGACGTTCAAACGGCCACGGTGTGGCATGGCCGACGATGATGTCTTTCACGCCTAAGGCGCCGCCGCGTTTGATGACTTGTTCCATCGCTGGAATAAGAGCTTCGCCGCCATCTAAACCAAAGCGTTTTGTACCTGAATATTTGACGTGACGAACTTTTCAAAAACCTTCGGCCTCGACCATTTTTTGCAAGATGGCTTTGCGGCCTTCTTTGGTAAAGAAATGTTCTTTATCGAAGATTCAATACGTTCTTTCAACCAGACGCTTCTCTTGGGTGGAAATGTGCATGTATTGCAAAGCAAATGTGCCACAATATGTTTTGCGCAGTTTTCTCAACGATTTCACGTATAGAAGGCCATTTTCATGCCCAGAACATTGTCTAGGAAAATTGGGCGATCATGTCGCTGTCGTTAAAGCCATAGAACTTTGGATCAAGTTCTGGATGCGCATCTTGTTTTGCCATTTTAAGCGGGTCGAGATCAGCAGCTAGGTGACCACGGATACGGTAAGCGCGAATGACCATAAGAGCGCGGATACTGTCGAGAACTGCACGCTGTACCTGATCTTCTGTAAGGACTGCACCAACGCTTTTGTTGGCTTTTTCAGTGATCGCTTTTTTAGGATCTTCGGCCATGACCATCTAGCGCAGCAGTTAAGTCGTCATTTGGCGTTGAGAGGCCACTCAGGACGCCCCCATGATGGGCCATCAGCAACTTTAGTAACATCATCAGCCTCATCGTTTAAGGCGCGAAAAAATGCTGCCCAGCTTTCATCAACCGAACTTGGGTTCTTCACATAACTGGCATGAAGTTGTTCTACATATTCCGCATTATGTCCCCTTGCAGAAAGGATGACGCGTGAAATTCCGTCGTTCGATGATTGGTCTGTCATTTTTTAGTCCCAATGGGATCCCCAATTTTATGGGAATATACGTGGAAGCTCAGCGCGCATATCGCGCTGACGATTGGTCTTTGTGTTAACCGATTGCTTTCAATACAGCGTCACCCAGCCTGCAGGGCTATCTGAAACAACGATGCCTGCTGAAGCATGGCTTCGATTTTGCTGCCAGCGTCGCCTTTGCCGCCTGCAACAATCGCAACCAGCATGGCCCATACGACGACTGGAGGGCTGTAAACACCTGCAATAAAACCAGCAACTGGTTTCTTGCGGCCTTTTTTAGCTTCGTCATTAAGAATTGGCAGCGTCTTCTTCGGCTGAACCGCCGATTTCACCGATCATAATGATGGATTGTGTTTCATCATCGGCAAGGTAGAGTTCCAAAATATCGATGAACTCTGTGCCTTTGTTGGGTCGGCCACCGATGCCAACAGCGCTTGATTGGCCAAGACCAGCGTTTTGTTGTTTGGTACACGGCTTCATATGTCAAAGTACCTGAGCGTGATAGAACGCCAACAGAGCCTTTTTTTGAAGATTGAGCCTGGCATGATACCGATTTTACATTCATTGGTGTCATAAGGCCTGGCAGTTGCCACCGATCAAACGTGAATTAGATTTGTCCAACTTGTCTTTGACGCGTACCATATCCATGACTGGAATACCTTCTGTGATACATGTGATCAATTCGATACCAGCATCAATTGCTTCTTCGATTGCGGCGGCTGCACCTGCGGTGGAACATAAACGACGGAGGCTGTGGCGCCTGTTGCTCTTCTTACCTTCAGCAACTGATGCAAAGATTGGCAATTCTTGACCGCTTTCCGCTGTCCAGTTTGTGCCCCCTTTTTTCGGATGTGTGCCACCAACCATTTGGGTGCCGTGGTAAGCCACGCTTGTTCGTATGAAAAGTGCCTGTTTTACCAGTGAGGCCCTGAACGAGGATTTTTTGTGTCTTTATTGATTAGAATAGACATTACATAGGATCCTTAAGTGATTGTGGTTTGATTAAGAGGGCTTGGATATTGTCATCCAGCCACAATTTTGTGACGGTTTACGAGCTTGAATTGAAAGTCTGCTTTTTTGGCGACAAGATTTTAGCGTTTGAACCGTGAAGTAATTGACATGATCTGGATAACGAAAGCCCGGCCATTTTGCACCAAGACATGTCTGTTGATCGCATTATAGTTTGGAACGCGAATGAAAGCTTTGCCGCTGGTTTGAGACAACGAAAGGTTCCTTCTAAGATTTGGTAACTTGTGTTTCATGCTCTAGATATGAGTGCATCATAACGCTATCGAACTGATTTTCATTAAATTCCCAAATGGCTTTCGGCCCCTGGGCCCGTATGCATTCACCACCAAGGGGGGCCATTTTCTTTGTCGCGTTTTGCGCTAGAAATTTTGATATTTCGATGCCGTGTGGAACAAATGGTGCTGACCACCGCACTGTATCTCCGCATCCTACATCAAGTATTTTCCCTGGGCCTAGTATTTTTAAATACCAGTCGTTTGGATCGCCTTTGAATCGGTAACCCAAAATTCTGACCTGACGAGCAACACGTTTAATCCAGGATTTCTTAAGCCTACGTTTTTGGTCTTCTTGTACGTAGGTTTTCTCCCAAGCGAAATCTTCTTCTAGCGCTTCATATTCTGCTGGGTTTTGCAGATACACCATTGTGCAGTTCGTGCATGAGACGACATTCCACGTATCTTGCGAATAAATGCGGCAAGTTTTTGGCCAGCATTAGACGTGCAATTGGGCAATCGCGCATTTGAGCTGCTGATTGTGACACGGATTAACCTTTTACCGCTTTAACGATTTTTTCTGCGGCGTCATCCAAATTATCCGCAGCAATAACATCAAGTGGGCTGTTGTTGATAATGTCTTTGCCTTCTTGCACTTTTGTTACCTTCAAGGCGCACCACCAATGGCACTTTAGGCCCATTCTTGTACGGCTTGCACAACGCCTTCTGCGATTACATCGCAGCGCATGATGCCGCCAAAGATATTGACTAGGATGCCTTTGACGTTTGGATCTGATGTGATGATTTTAAAGGCTGCTGTCACTTTTTCAGCGGTTGCACCGCCGCCAACGTCCAAAAAGTTAGCTGGTTCTGAGCCTTTCAGTTTGATGATATCCATTGTAGCCATCGCAAGGCCAGCACCCATTACCATACAGCCGATTTCACCATCTAGGGCGATATAGTTCAGGTCGTATTTAGACGCTTCTAATTCTTTGGCATCCTCTTCGGTTTCATCGCGCAATTCCATGATGTCTGGTTGGCGGAACAAAGCATTGCCGTCAAAACCCATTTTAGCGTCTAAGCATTTCAGATCACCGCCTGGAACAACGATCAATGGATTGATTTCCAGCATATCCAGTCTTTTTCAACGAAAATGCGGTAAAGGTTTGATGTTAACTCAACACATTGATCAACTGTTTTACCTGTAAGTTTTAACGCATCTGCAACGGCTTTACCATTTTCGGCAGTGAAACCTTTGATGGGTCAATTGTCAGTGTGATGATTTTTTCTGGTGTTTCCGCAGCAACCGCTTCGATGTCCATGCCACCTTCGGTAGAAGCTACGAATGCGATGCGTGATGTGGTGCGGTCCAGTAGGACGGCTAGATACAATTCTGTTTCAATGTCAGAACCGTCTTCAATGTAGATACGGTTAACTTGTTTTCCCACTGGGCCAGTTTGGTGCGTGACCAATGTATTACCTACATTTTTCAGCTTCGGCTGCGGCTTCTTCTACGGAACGCGCGAGACGCACACCGCCAGCTTCACCAGCGTCTGCTTCTTTGAAAGACCCTTTGCCACGTCCGCCTGCGTGAATCTGTGCTTTTACAACCCAAAGTGGGCCATCCATTTCTGCAGCTTTCGTCTTTGCTTCGCCCGCTTTCATTACGACACGACCATCAGAGATTGATGCACCATATGACTTTAACAGTTGTTGGCTTGATATTCATGAATGTTCATGGATTCTTCCTTGGGTTAACTCATCTGGATCATCGTTGCAGAAGAATAGATAGAGTAGAAGTAAAAAAAAGGGGATTTTGTAATTAATTAAATTTTAATACATTTTGTGATCACACGGCTATTTTTTGTGATCACAAATCGGATATTTCATAGTGAAAGCCTTTAAATGCGCATGAATCAGCTAGTTGAGCCTTATCAAGGTTGAAATTGTCTAAATAATCTCATTTTCGTCAAAGAGCGGGTCATCGTGTAATTGGGCGTTGATGTTCTCAATTGTCTCTTCTGACTTTTCGACTGACTTTACGCGTGCGAGATGAAAGACGGCATCACCTTCGTTTACAATTGGCATGACGGCGCGGCCTACGATGATGCCATCAAAAGGAGCTATGATATCTTCCTCAACTTCGCCAAATGGGTCGGACACGGAAGCCATAACCTCGCCTTCGGTCACAACATCACCATCAGCGCGGAAGGTTCGTAGTAAGCCACCTGCAGGCGCACGAAGCCATGAGCTAGAGATACAATGTTGGGATTGTGATTTGGATTTAGTAACGCCTTTGGCTGGAACCATTTTAAGATGGTTTAAAACACCGTAATATTCCAGTTACGCCTGCACGTACTGACATTTCGTCAAACCGCAGACCTTCGCCAGCTTCAAATAATAGTACATCCTTACCAATTGCTTTGGCTTCTGCGCGCATTGAGCCTTCGCGTAGGTTGGATTCTAGAATAACAGGTGCGCCAAATACTTTTGCCAATTCTGTCAGTTTTGCATTATCTGGTGAGATGCGAATTTGGGGCAAGTTTGTGCGGTGAATTGCAGCGGAATGTAGAATCGATACCAAGGTCACAACGCTCTACGATTTCGGTAAGGAATATATTGGCCAAACGTGATGCCAAAGAGCCGCCCGAGCTGCCCGGAAAGGATCTGTTTAGGTCGCGTCTGTCTGGTAGGTACGAGAATGGTTTATAAAGCCGAACGCATTACAATTGGAATGACGATCAGTGTACCCGTAACTTTTGTAGGTTTGGCGTGTGTAATAAGCGTCTGACAATTTCCACGCCGATGACCTCATCACCATGTACGCCTGCGCTGACAAAAACGGTGGGGCCGTCGAACTTACCATGAATAATTTGCAGTGACATAGATACAGGTGTGTGATTTGAGAGAACACTGACAGGTAATGTACAGTTTTACGGGTGCCTGCAGGTATGATGCAGCCACCAATCTCAAACGCTTGGCGTGGAGGCATTAATTTTTATCCTTTGCCTTTTGTGCGTGTTGCACCTGGCTTGGCGTGTTTTTCTATGTATTCGATGATTTTTCCAGCAACATCAAGACCTGTTGCCATTTCCACGCCTTCAAGTCCTGGTGAGGAGTTTACTTCCATCACAACTGGGCCGTGATTGGCGCGCAACATATCAACACCGCATACATTTAGGCCCATTGATTTGGCTGCTCTTGTAGCTGTTAGACGTTCTTCTGGGGATAGCTTGATCAATTTTGCAGAACCACCACGTGTAGGTTTGACCTGAAATCACCTTCAGCACCTGTGCGTTTCATGGCAGCGATCACTTTGCCGCCCACAACGATTGCACGGATGTCTGTGCCGCCGGCCTCTTTGATGAACTCTTGTAGTAGAATGTTCACTTTTGCGCCGCGGAACGCTTCAAACAACGGATGTTGCTGATCGTTTTGTATCTGCAAGAACCACACCGATACCTTGAGTGCCTTCAAGCAATTTGATCACACAGGGGCGCCGCCAGCAAGTTCAAGCACGGCTTCTGTTTGTTTTGGATCATGAGCGAAAGTTGTGACAGGCAAGCCAATGCCATCGCGGGCCATTAATTGCATAGAGCGGAGTTTGTCACGCGAACGACCAATCGCAACACTTTCATTCAACGGGTAAACACCCATCATTTCGAATTGGCGCAGAACGGCAAGACCGTAGAATGTTACTGATGCACCGATGCGGGGTATCACAGCATCAAAACCTTCTAGTTTTTCACCATCATTATAATAAATTTCGGCCTACGTGATGCGATGTTCATGTAACATCGTAATGTATTGAAGATATGGAATTCATGGCCCCGTTCCTCTGCTGCTTCTCTAAGTCTCCGATGAGAATAAAGGTTAGGGTTACGGGCCATCATTGCGATCTTCATTAATATTTCTTCCTGTCCTTGGACGTGTATGACTATTTCCTAGCCATGTATGCTTTGCGTGTATGGACGGCTATATATGCTTTTTTAGGGCTGTGCGTCCAATTATCATAGGAAAGCGCATATTGCTGCGATCTGCAAGGGATATAGATATGGGCCATGTTTTGTCCATTAACCGCAGGGTAGTTTCGATAATGACCCGCTTTTCAGATATGCCGCCAGTGTTCTTGATTTCACGTGTGTCGTGTACAGGAGCTTCCATATGGATGGGTGCTCCGTTTCTTTCCAACCAAGTGTTGAATTAACCCAAGACGTACCGTCCTTTTGAAACAGTTCTATATTAGTTGCATGTAATGCAGATGTGCGGGCCCCTGTATCAATTTTGGCCTTCATGTTTTGCAAAGCTGTGTCAGGAAGATCGATGTATTCCATCCAACCGATAACTGTTGGAGCTACTATTGGTTTTCTTGTTTTGGAGGGCAAAATTATACCTATCTACGCGGTTTTAATATTACAGGAAGATTAATCACTTCGTGTTTCTGATGTTTTTTTACGCTTCACGTTTATGAGTACGGCCTTGCCTTCGACCTTCACGGCCATTGAGTGGCGTGGTGGCTTTTAAGCACTTTACGAATAGCGCGAATTGTTGGTGTCTCTTTCGGCATGATTTTTCATACCATTTTGACAGGACATTTCAAACCTAAAGGCGGTTAATGTTAATCTATATAAGATTTCTGGAACTTAAACGAAAAAACGCGGCACTGATGTACCGCGTTTTAGAATTCTTAGATTGCTCTGACTTAGTCAGCCAATGAACCGTCGATTGCGATACATGCTTCCATAAGGCCGCGAACCGCATCAACTGATTTGTCGAACATTGCTTGCTCGTCTTTTTGCAGTTTGATGTCTGCGATACGCTCGATACCACCAGCACCGATCACTGTTGGAACACCAACGTACATGTCTGATTGACCGAATTCACCATTGATTGCTGCTGCACATGGTAAAAGGCGCTTTTGGTCTTTCAAATATGCTTCAGCCATCTCGATACCAGATGCTGCTGGTGCGTAGTAAGCTGAACCTGTTTTCAACAGACCAACGATTTCAGCACCGCCGTCACGTGTACGTTGAATGATTGTGTCTAGCTTCTCTTGTGTTGTCCAACCCATCTCTACAAGGTCAGGCAAAGGAATACCTGCAACTGTTGAATAACGCTCTAGCGGAACCATTGTGTCGCCGTGGCCACCCAAAACAAACGCTGTTACATCTTTTACAGATACTTCGAATTCTTCTGCAAGGAAGTGACGGAAACGTGCTGAATCCAATACGCCAGCCATGCCACATACTTTGTTCTTTGAAGGCCTAGAATTTTTGCAAAGCCCAAACCATCGCATCAAGCGGGTTTGTGATACAGATAACAAAAGCATCAGGTGCGTGTTTCGCAATGCCTTCGCCAACTGATTTCATAACTTTAAGGTTGATGCCCAACAGGTCATCACGGCTCATGCCTGGTTTACGTGCAACACCAGCTGTTACGATGCATACGTCTGCGCCAGCGATGTCTGCGTAATCTGTTGTGCCGGACATAGTCGCGTCGCACTTTTCAACTGGGCCAGATTTCAGCGATATCCAAGGCTTTACCTTGTGGGATGCCGTCTGCGATGTCGAACAAAACAACGTCGCCAATTCTTTTAAAGCTGCCAAGTGTGGCCAGTGTGCCACCGATCATACCTGAACCGATAAGTGCGATTTTCGCTCTGCCATGATCCATCTCTCCTAGAGTTTTTCGTCGGGGCTGGGTACCGCCTATAAGCGGAAAGAGCAAGTCACATTCGGGGGAATTTTGGCCCAAACGCGACGTTTTGCTGATCTATACGCCATGTCCTGATGGCTTTTGAGACTTTCATAGGCACTGCCAGAGGCAATCATACAGCTGGTTCCTTCTGGTGTTGTAATAAGAATCGTCCATGTCCCGTTTGCGGATGTGCATAAGTTTCTAACATATGACCATTAGGCATAAGACCAGTGCTCTGCGGGCTTTCCCCATATTTGTTGTTCACTCTGCGATGACTTCGCTGCGTTTGGCGCAAGATGTTTGGTTTTGCATGTGCTGTGCTGACAATAAAGATCACGCCTAGCAACCCAAAGGACAGGGCGAACATCATACGTTGCATATAAGTTTGCATTTGAAACCTTTCTGATGTGTTTTGATTGGCTTCAATGATTTCATCACAATTGGTAAAATCTTGTTAATCATCGTGCGCAGCGGCGTTATGTCTGTTGCAATGCGATTTTTGATGGAGTGGTATGGCGACAGCTCGTTGGGCCAACCGTAAAGGATATAATCATGTATACAGTTTTGCTGCTTTTGGGGGGTATTCCTATGGATCGATGCACATTGGGTGAAACGATTGGTGCCAAGCTTGCGTGAGGGCATGAACGAACGTTTTGGCAAAGGTCCTGCACGCGGTATGATACAGGGCCGTGGTTTTATCGATTGTTCTGATGGTGATCGGATACCGTGGATCAGACACAGTACCTGTTTATGCGCCTTTTGTGGGGGCTGGACATTTGAATAATCTGTTGATGATTGCTGCTGTGATTTGTCTTGGCATGGGATCATCGAAAGGGCGGATGCGGACTTGGTTGCGCCACCCGATGCTAACAGGCGTTGTTATTTGGGCAACGGCGCATTTATGGTGAATGGGGATGTTGTATCGCTGATCCTGTTTGGAGGCATTGGATTTTGGGCAATTGCCTCAATGGTTTTGATTAACAAACAAGACGGCTCTTGGGTGCGTCCCGCAGCTGGGTCAATTGCTGGGGATGTAAAGCTGCTGGTTATTTCAGCCGTTGTGTTTACGGTGATTGTCACTATTCATGTGCTTCTAGGATACAATCCATTCTTGGGGAATTACGCATGAAAGCTTACCGCTGTATACTGAAGACGACACATCAGAGTTCTGCCACCGTGTGACCAAGGCGTTATCCGAAGGCTGGGAACTGCATGGCAGCCCGTCCTATGCATTCGATGCATCCAAAGGTGTGATGCGTGTGGCGCAGGCCGTGACGAAAGAGGCGGATTTCGAGTATTTCGTGATTTGAAGCTGGGGGTCAGTTGTAAAGCACTGTGGCTGGTGAGATTTTTGCACATTTAAAGAATAGGGTGAATGCCTGCTATGTCGGACGAAGCAGATCTTCTTTAATGGCTTCTTAGAATTTTATAACGAGCTGCTTACGCTATATCTATGGCTAAGATCCACTTAGCCATTTTGACTTTTCAAACCTAGATGTTCACTTAAGCTAAGATAAAAATTCTTACTTAATTACTACAAATTAGGTCATATCAGATGAAAACTGAGAATAGTGATGCATCCAGTAGTGCTTGGAAACTTTTAGCTCTTATATTAGGGTATGTTGGGGCATTTCTTGGGTTGTTTCTTTTTGGGCTATCGGCCTCATCGTAGGAATGGCATATAACCCTCAAGGTTTTGATAAATTCGAATTTGGTATGTGGCTCCCTTTGCTTGGACTAATCGCCGGTTTAGCTTTTGTGATTTATTACACAAAACACTCATTGGCTCCATGCTAACAATTGGTTCCATGCTAACAATTGGTTCCATGCTAATTTTGACATTCAATTAGTTTTGGCGCTGGCACTCATGTTTTATGGGGTAGCTAATCTGCTGACGGATTTGGTGATGGCATTTTCACATTGGACCTGTAGCCTTGGATCGAGCTTGGCGATCTTAGCATTTCATGCTGGTGAATAAGGGCTCAAAGCAGACATTGGCTCCGACGTTAGCGATTAGTGTTAAACGCTTACAGAGTTGAACAAAAGCAGTTCAGAGGTTTTCTAAAGCTATCCATAGAAACAGCTTGTGAAATATCTAAGTTGGAGCTGAAAGTAATAGGTAGCCTATGATGCCAATAATTATAGATGCAAAGCGATCGTCTCGGAATGTATGCATTTATCTCTATCCACCATCAAGCCCGTGTCACATTCAAACCGTCTTGAATTGGTGTATCCACATCACCCCGATCAGCAGCGATTAAGGTGCTATTCCAACAGCTGAGCGAACTCAGGATCAATCAATGAAGGGAGGTTTTAAAATACTATGGAGCGCCAAAAGGTTTCACCTTTTCACTTATATAAGCCATTGATTTAATTAATATTCAATATTAATGGTTTGGAAGTGAAGAAGGTTACTACACAAAATACAGCAGACGTTGTATTCTTTATGATCATTTAGAAAAATCTAGAAATATTAGGTAAAATAGCTCAACCCTATATATCCTCATCTTCGATTAAAATACGTGATGCATTACCTTCGGGATCATCGATTGTTTGGATTTAATCGCCCAAAAGAATGCCAGCAACCCAATAACCGCCGAGTAGCATTGAAAGTGGGATGAGTATATAAAATAGACATTATTCCTTCTTCAAACGCAACGCGTTTAGTGAAACACAAATTGATGAAGCTGACATTGCAAGGGCCGCTAATAATGGTGGGCTAGCCCAACCAGAGCAATAGGTATCGCGATTGCGTTATACCCTGCTGCAATACCGAAATTTTTCAACATCCGTTGTTTGGCAGATCTTGATAAAGCGAGACAATCACTGATCAATGTTAGGGTCATCTTTTATTAGCACAAAATCAGAAGCTGTACGAGCAGCATCAATTGCACTTGCGGGAGACATGGATACATGCGCTGATGCTAAAGCTGCAGTGTAATTAATCCATCCCCAATCATTAAGGGAGATGATCACCGAAACCTTTAATCATAGTCATCTTTTGATCTGGTAACATCCGCCGATTGCTTCATTCACTCCTAATTTCTGCGCCAATTGATCCGTGCAAATTGCGTATCACCAGGAGAGCAAAATCACTTTCAAACCACGTGCTTGCAAACTGGTTTAATTGCAAGGGTCGCTGTATCTTTAAGTGTATCTTCAAATAAAAAAGGAACAGGTTGTTCGCTTCAATATGGCAACAACTTTGAACGCGGTGGCTCTTAGGTGAAACACCAATCCAATCTGCACGCCCTAATTTAACAGTCTTTCCATTCATGAAAGCTTCAAGCCCTTGTCCCGGATGTCGATGACATCAATGATTGGCACCAATTCCTTATTGCCATAATAGCGTAGAATAGCACGTGACTGTGGGTGGTCTGATCCAACGGCAAACTGGCGGCGACTTGTAATGTGGTACCTGTTGGCGCACATAAAAACAGTCATATCACCCGTGGTCAACGTCCAGTTTTGGTCAAATACCATTGTGTTACATCGACCAGCCTTTCCAATGCTGCTCCATCTTTGATCAAGAACACCTGAGCGGAAATAAACGGCCGCTTGCCGCTGTCCTAACTGCAGGTACTGCCAAGCCAAGGCGCAGGGACATGGGATGATCAAACGCTGTTGCAATACCAATGGCTAATCGCGTGTCACCGGTCCATAGCTGCAAAATACAAAAGCGATAAAGGCAAGTAGATGCACCAATGGTGCGTAAAATTGTGCAGCGCGATCTGCCAGTGTCGTATATTTCGTTTTTAATGTTTCAGCCGAGGCGATCAATGCGGCAATCTCAGCCAGTTTTGTACCTTGTCCTGTTTGCGATACATCAACTTGAATGGAGCTGCCACATTCAGAGTTCCACTATAGACAGGATCACCAGCAGTCACAGCTTTCGGCATTGTTTCCCAGTGATAGAGGACATGTCTAATTCACTACGCCCTTCAGCAACGGTACCATCTACTGGAATACGTGCACCACGGCGAATTAAAACGCGATCCCCTATATTCAGAGTTTCCACATCAAACTGTTTCAACAATACCATTTCGCATACGTTGTGCCCTTGGCAATCTCTAATGCGGATAATTCAACTGCTGCAGAGCGTGCTTTTTCGCTCGTGTTTGGGTGGGCCAAAAAACGGCCTGCCAAAGGGAAAAAGTTAAAGATAATGCAGCATCAAAATAAGCATGCGTCTACCACTGTGAATAGTTTCGTATAAAGACAAACCGACTGCCATCAAAATTGCTAATGAAATGGGCACATCCATGTTTAAACGTTTGCAGATAAAGCAGCCCATGCATTTGAAAAAGGGGTGCGAGCATACGCAACCGTTGGCAATGCAATCGCCGCTGATACCAATGTAAAAAAATCACGCGTAGCCCCATCGGCACCAGCCCAAACAGAAATGATAATAGCATCACATTCATAGCTGCAAAACAGCGACACCCAATCTAATCAACAGTCCAAAACCCACATCATCTTTATTGTTATGCAACATTTACGATCAAGAGTTTGTGCTTCAAATCCAAGATTTGCCAAACATCAAGGATCACATCATCAATCCCTGATTGTCCATTGTGATGTACCATTGCGCGTTTCATTGACAATTCACACGAGCTGTAGTTACACCGTCCAACTTGATAAGTCCGCGTTCAATTGCATTGATACATGTGCACAATGAATAGTTGGGATTGGAAAATTCCGATTGATAAGTACTTTCAACAATTTGGTTAATATGCTCACTTGGCATAGCAGTACAAGCTGGGCATGCAGCAGTCATCATTTCACCCCATATTGACAAAAGTGGTAAAGTACGACGGAAATCTGTGCCATCAAGGGCAGTCGTTATGAATTTGCGCCTGCCAGTTTCCAGCAGGTAACTCTATGTTTGCACTATATAGTTTTCCATTGAAATCTAATGTTAAAGTACGATCCCATTGATGTCCCGTTGCTTTACCACCCGCACCTTCATCTGGGAACAACAACCGTTGCACCGTCCACTTCAGTTAACAAATAATACAACTTTCCCATGCCCATAGGACACAGAGCTAATCCAGTTCAGTCGCTCTTGTGCAATGCGTCGGGCCTCAAAACTTGTGCCTCAACATAAGGTTGGCGCGTTTCCAAGCCAGGAAAGGTACCAAACCAAACGCGAATATATCAAGGTAACATTAGCCCCAATGATTGTGGCAAAAGAACCAGAAACATAAGTGTAACTTTACGTCCTGTTAGGGGCTTTTTGAAATCTGTGTACTCATGTATACCTCCTGAAAACCCGCTATCTACATGTGGTTCATTCACTTGATTGTCTGTCTTCAATCAAAAATCGAACAGGCGATGTTTTCTCTTTACTTGCTGCATGTCTGGCTTGGCAAAGATATAGCACGTTGGTGTAAGGTATCATCCGCAGGCACAACAACGCTAGAGTGTCTGCTCCTTGCAAATCAACACGTAGTGGCTCATCTGTTTTGATTGAAATATAAAACCTACGATCTTCGCTGTTTGATTGCTGATCTTCAAATCATAGGCGTTGCGAACACTGCCGTCAGATAAGGGTTACGAACCTTGGATGTTCTGTCTGGTTTCACCGATGCCGAGAAGTCAGATTGATGAACAAAGCAACAACCATCGTTAACCCGGATGACAAGACCACAATCCAAAATAGACGAAATTTCTCAATCGTAGAACATGGTTCCATATCGATTTTGGAGGATTTCCAGCACGTTCCAATGGTTCATCACTTAATTAACAATAATCAATCAACCCCCGCGGACGGGCCAATGCGATCCATTACTGTGTCACAAGCATCAATACACAACGCACATGTGATACATTCCCACTTGCTGACCATCTCGAATATCAATCCCTTGTGGACATACATTCACGCAGGCCATGCCATCTATACAATCACCTTCAGCTTTATCTAATTCCCACGTGGTTCACCACGCCAATCACGATAAGCAACAGTCAAGGAATCCTCGTCCATCATCGCGGCTTGGATACGCGGCCATGGACACATATAGGTACATACTTGCTCTCTCAAAAAGCCACCAAACATAAACGTAGTTGCTGTCATCAAGCTATCGTTCCATAGGCCACGAAAGCAGCTTGTCCTGTTAATAGATCACGTAACAATGTTGGAGCATCGGCAAAGTAAAATACCCAGCGCCATGTTGCCATTGCAATCAACAACCACAAAACCCACTTTGTGATCCTTAGGCGAAGTTTGCGAAAACTCCAATTTGCCCGTAGTAAGCGAAATGCGGTCATTACGATCGCCCTCAACCAACGTTCCACCAAAATAAACAGGTCTGTCCAAACAGTTTGTGGACATGCATACCCACACCAAACCCGTCCCAAAACGGAAGTGAATAGAAAATAAGCCAAGGCCAAGCATAATGAGCAAGCCAGCCACAAAGTATAATTCATGTGGCCAATTTCGATCCAAAAGAAATAAAAGAGCGCGCGTTTGCTAAATCAACCAAAACGGCTTGATCTGGGAAGGTTGCCCCACGATCCCACCGCATCCACGGTGTTAAGTAATAATACTTAGGGTAAAGCCCATCAACCACCATTTAAAACGGCGAAACCAGCCACTTACACGTTGTGGAAATACGGTTCGCGCCCTTCAATAGACGTGGCGGTGGCTCTGTCTGGGATGTCATTGGTCATCCTTTGTCCTGTTCACAGACAACATAAATCTAAAGCTCCAATACAATCCTGATACAGATCAAATTTTAGAAGATTTTACACCAGCCCTAATCTGAACAGGACAGGGCTGGTGAAGGTTCGTGGAAGGGAACCTATTCTCAGCCACCAAGTTGGGTGAACGTAGAATGTCACTTGTTGATTTGTGCATCAGTCAGACGACCTTGCCATGCAGGCATCACACCAAAGGCGTTTTCAATCGTTCTGAAAATTGGCCTCACGATCACCACCATAAAGCAAAGTGCATCTGCAAGATTAGGAGCGCCTTGTTCACGATCACCCGGCAATTGTTGCCATGACATGAACTACAATTATCAGTGAATAAGTTTTGGCCATTACAACAGCCGAACGAATCATGGTCTTGGCCAGAAATTGAGAGCACGTATTTGTTAGTTGTGCGATTAGCTCTTCTAATTTTCACCAAACTTTGGCATTCAGAAACCGCGTATCGTCATCTGCATGATGCCGAATACCGTGGACGAATTGTGGTTTAAATCGCATCTAGATCCCCCCCAAAAAAAGCCAAACGTCACCTGTAAATTCGGATATCCTTTGAAACCTTGAGCACCAGCCCCATGCATTGTGCGCAATAAGTTCTAAAAACAGCACCGCCGCCCGCTGTGGCAAAGCGCGATAGATCTACATCTGCTGAAAACTTGTTATAGTGGCGTCGCCCAGCAATCGTGCTTCAATCTCGAGTTTTGGGCATTTACACTTTCGATATGATCTTTGAAACGTACATACGTGTGGCAGTGTTGTAACAAACCTGGCGTGCTGAATTCCCAAGTGGAATAGTGGATAAGCACTACATATCGATTGCAAAGACAATAGATAAATAGATGTCCATAACCACCAACGCGGCATGGTTTATCACATTCACGAAATACGTCCCATTCATGACCAGTTGTTGGATAATCTTCATCTTGAAGTTTCTTTTTCTTACTCATTTTGAAATATCCTCCGCTGTCTGCGCGGAACCCGCTGCAATTATCACTGCATGGTTTTTCATCAAGGGGCTGTTGGCAGCATCTTTATGCAAAATTTTCGCACTGGGGCGAAACAACATCAGCAGCACAGCACCAACAAAGAATAAAAACAGGTAATAGCCCCCAACTATCAGCGAACTCGGCGGAATATAGAATAGGTATCCATATCGCCCTCCTATCGGCTTGCTTTGGTTGGAAGGTGGAAAAATCCACCAACGTACCACGCATCTGGAGATATGCGACCAGCGCACCATTTCGGTTAATCTGGTTGCCCCATCAAAGTTACGCACTTGCGCCTTTGGGTACCTTTCAACCATTTCTCCCAATCATCGTCAGGAGCGAATTGTATTTGAAATCAAAGGCCGCTGTTCAATCATTCCGATGTATAAGGAACACCAACGCGAGCATTAGCTGTTAACACTGCGGCACTGTCGGCAGGGTCTAATTTATTATTCAAACAGAAACCATACTTGGCATAATACTTTCAGGGACAACCGATCGCGGGTCTTTAGGTGTTCAACATGCCATTCATCAGAATAACGTGCGCAAACACGTGCCAAATCGGGCCCTATGCGCTTTGACCCCCATTGGAATGGATGATCGTATATGCTTTCTACGGCCAACGAATAGTGACCATACCGTTCAACCTCGTCACGTAATGGGCGGATCATTTTGGCTGTGACATGTGTAGCACCCTTCGCGGATATAGACGTTCCTTCCAGCAAACTCTAACGGCGTATAGGGTCGCATGCCTTCGACTTTTTCTATGTGTTCGCCAGATAGAAGAGTTGGTGCAATTTCAACATACCACCGATAGAGGACCACACCTAAGCTTAGAACAAGCAACGCTGTTGCATGTGTTTCGATCTTTTTATGGTTAAGAAATGACATGATACGCCCTATTCCGCTGGAACTGCGTTAGCAGTGTATATTTGCGTTCGCCTGCTCCTGTGGCTGTCAGCCACAGGTTCACACATGATTATTGCGCCAGCCAGATACATGACCCCACCCTAAACCACGGACAACGTACATCGGGAATTTGCAGAAAACTGTGTCGGCGAATGAATTCACAAGGAAACCTTGCGCATCGACTTCACGCCACATCAGGCCTTCCATGAGCCAGTTACCCACATGGATGCGGCATAGAAAATAATACCAATTGTGGCCAACCAAAAGTGCCAATTCACCATACTGATAGAGTACAGATTAGCGCGCCCCACAAAGACGCGGTGTTAAGTAATAAAGAGCGGCAATGTAATCATACCATTCCAACCCAACGCACCAGAGTGCACGTGTCGATGGTCCAGTCAGTGTAGTGAGACAGGGAGCTCACAACCTTGATAGACATGACTGGGCCCTCGATGTGGACATTCCGTGAATGCCAAACTGATCACCATCATTTTCAGAACAGGGTCAGTCCTCAATTTATCCCAGTGCCCCGTCAAGGTCATCAAACATTGATCATACCACCCCAACTCGGCATCCAAAGCATAATGGAAAACACCATACCCAATGTCTGCGCCCAATCAGGTAAAGCCGTGTAGTGCAAATGGTGGGGGACCAGCCCAGATATATAGAAAAATTAAAGACCAAAAGTGAATGATAGATAGCTTGTAACTGAATACAGGTTTATTCGCCTGTTTTGGGACGAAGTAATTACATCATCCCTAGGAAACCCGCAGTTAAGAAGAAGCCAACTGCGTTATGACCGTACCACCACTGTGTTAGTGCATCTTGTACACCCGAAAATAACTGTACGGATTTAGAACCGAAAATCGAGACCGGCATACTAAGATTGTTTACATGTGCAGCATTGCAACGGTTACGATAAGGCTAAGAAAAACCAGTTGACTACATAGATATGGGCTCTTTACGTCTGATGATCGTGCCCATGATACTAGCAGATACGCGACCCAAACGATAGTTAACCAAATATCCACATACCATTCAGGCTCTGCATATTCTTTGGATTGTGTTGCCCCCCACAGATACCAGTGGCGGCTAAAACAATAAATAATTGATAGCCCCAAAATACGAACCAACATAGGTTCCACCCCATAAACGCACCGCAGATGTACGTTGTACGATGTAGAATGACGTTGCGATCAACGCGTTTCCGCAGAATGCAAAAGATTACAGCAGAGGTATGCAGAGGTCTTAGCCGGCCGAATGTTGTAAAAGGTAAATCAAAATCAATGCGGGAAATGCCAGTTGGAAGGCGATATAGACGCCAACCAGCATCCCAACACACCCCAAAAAGCTGTCGCAATGACACCAGCACGCACCACATCATCTTGTATCCGACTGCAGAGCATGCCAGGTTCGCCTACTTGTCGTAACGTTCTGATGAACACGTAAAATGCACAGAGCATTATGCTGAATGCATGAATTGAATAAGGCCAATCGTGGCCTAAATTTGTGGCCATAGCTGCAAACACAGTTATGAACGCCAAAATGGTTAACTTTAGAATATCCTTTTACCCCGTAGGTCCTGTTCTCTGCCATTTATGCAAAGAGCTAAGGGGATTCTTTGATCCAGATCAAAGTTTCACATCATTTTCCGATCTAGTTTTCTGTAAAATTTATTAGGAGATGTCAAAGGCATACAGATCAATCTTGAGTATATGGGGACGGTAAGAAGGGCAGCCTTACATCTCTGAAAAAAGCAATTGAGCTTACATATTCATCAGATGGACATCTACATGTAATATGCCCTGCCTATATTAGAGTACCAAGCCATGATGGTTTCCCATATAGCGAGTTACCAACGTCTCTAAGTGTTAGTGAGCGTGAAGGAGCTTTAGAAAAGGTTGATGCTTTAGAAGCTGGGTTAGTAAAATTCTTAAGAAAGAAGATATCTCTTATAGTGTCGAAACGGCTATAATGAACCGCGATCAATTGGCGACGTTTATGTCTAATGCTGTAAAGTTTTGTGATATCACAGTTCTCCCTCAACCTTTTGGACATGATAGATGTACAGCTGATGAAAAAATCACCGAAGGGACATTGTTTTCGTCAGATTGTCCTATTTTGATCGTCCCAGAAATCCTCTGATAATAACTTGTGTGTTTTAATTGCATGGGATGGCGGGCAAGAGTCATTAACGCGCAGTACGGTCTGCTATGCCTTTCTTACGCGAAGCAAAGACAGTGGATGCCTTAACTATTTCAAAAAACAATCTGCAACTAAAGCAAACGACATTGCATCCGACCTCGCATTTTCTTGTCACGCCATCGAGTGAAATCAACATTAATGTTTTACCCAAAATACAATCTAAAATATCGGATGATATTCAGCCATATGCGAAAGATTTAAATGCAAATTAATTGTTATGGTGGATATAGCCATTCGCCATTACGCGAGTTTTTTTTGGGCGGACCAACACGGGATAGCTGAACGATTGCAATGTCCCTATTCTAATGGCCCTTGAACGTTTTAAGTGAAATATCCGCCATCAGCATCATCACCCGTTTCATTCAAAAGACGGGTGATGTCTTTAATGAAACATGCCGTTTGCGTTCCAGCTCAATAACACCATCTTTTTTCAATGCATTTATCTGTCGACTGACGGTTTCTAATGTTAACCCCAGATAATCAGCCAGAGCTATAACTGAATCTGGTGTTTGAGTGTTTGAAGTTAGGCGGCGTATCTGGTTGATTTGAGTTGCAATACATCAATCCAACCAAAGGAGATACACCACCATGGATACAGATAACATTTTTGATTTTACGGGTCGAGATGTGATTTCAGACGCATTGACGGATATATTGAAAACAGGAGCACAACAGTTGATCAAGAACGCAGTTGAAGCTGAGCTTGAAGATTTTTTGGCCCCCTATGCAGAAAAGGTCACGGAGGATGGTCATGCAGCGGTTGTACGTAATGGTCATCATCCCTCACGCTCTGTTCAAACGGGTATTGGCCCAGTTAATGTGCGTATTCCCAAAGTGCGTTCCAAAACAGGAAAGCCAGTTACATTCCGTTCTACACTTGTGCCACCTTACATACGTAAAACAAAGTCGCTAGAGGCAGCTCTGCCATGGTTGTATTTGAAGGGTATTTCCAGTGGCGAAATGGGACCAGCCTTGAAAGTACTTCTTGGGCCAGATGCCAAAGAGCTGTCGGCCAATACTGTTTCGCGTCTCAAGAAGGTTTGGGCAAAAGAATATGCGGATTGGGCCCAAGCTCCTTTGGACAAAGACACATGGGTTTATATCTGGGTGGACGGCATTTATAGCGGCCTACGGGGCGAAGAAGGTAAGTTGTGCGCCCTTGTCGTTGTTGGTGTAAATACCCGTGGTCAAAAGCGTTTTCTGGCCATTGAGGACGGAGTACGCGAGTCAACACAGAGTTGGCGCGAGGTTCTACTCAAGTTGAAAGATCGTGGTATGAATGCACCCAAGCTTGCGATTGGAGATGGCGCTATGGGCTTCTGGGCTGCATTGGAAGAAGTCTATCCAATGGTAGCTCAACAGCGGTGCTGGATGCACAAGACAATGAATATTCTCAATTGTTTTCCTAAGCTTTCCCAACCTAAAGCCAAACAAGCCTTACATGATATTTGGCGTGCAGAAACCAAAGAGGATGCAGAAAAGGCCTTTGATTTGTTTGTCAAGACATATGAGGCCAAGTATCCGAAGGCAACTGAATGCCTGCAAAAAGACCATAAAGAGCTTATGGCATTCTTTGATTTCCCAGCCCAACATTGGCAAAGCATTCGCACCAGCAATCCGATTGAATCGGCCTTTGCTACCATCCGCCATCGTACAAAACGATCAAAGGGCTGTCTGAACAGAAACGGCATACTCCATATGATGTTCAAGCTGGGGCAATGTGCAGAGGAAATTGGAGAAGGCTACGTGGCTTTGATTATTTGGCTAAAGTCATAACAGGCGTCAAATTCAAAGACGGAATAGAAGAAACCAAAAACAGCAAGGTCGCGGCTTGATGAAAACGCTCAAACACCAGATTTGACAATAACTCGTTAATAAGGCTTTGCCGCCAAAGCAGCCAAGTATAGGGATGCTCGAATTAATCCTTAACTGGAAATTTAAGGATAAACTCTAAATCGCTCCTGTGCGGGTGATGCGGGAGACACCAACCAACGTTGCAAGACATAGATATCATAGAAAAGCACGTTTCGGGCGAATGTCTGCTTAGAGCCCAAACTAGACGTTTCATTCTATAATGTAAACAAAGCTCTAGCCTTGCATCACTAAGCAACATTATAGAATAAATAGAGTAGCCAGTTATCATCCATAATATCAAAAGTAGAAGTATCTTTTTACAATACCAATACACCCAAGCTGCGGCTTCATCAGTAATGGATTTTAATGGGTGTTCCTTTGGCAAGCGCCAACTATTTAAAAAGTATTTCAATTGATGGATATGTAATTCGCCCACTTTGAAGTTCCTGTTCTTTTCTAGCTGTTTGAAGACTGGCCTCGATAGCGTCCAGATGACAAACTAATTACCAATACATATACAGTATATTTACGATTGTTATTATATCTACATCCATAATTATCCTTAAGTAGAAACAGGTTTGTTTAAAGTCAGCATTCCAAACACAGCTTTGTCCGACATACCAAGACTAACAAGCCTTAAGATGACATCTATTGAATGACCCGCTATTTATTATATACAATTTTCATACAAAATATGGAGAGGGGACGATTATTATGAAGTATTTCTTTGGATGTTCTTATTTGGGGTTCATATTGTTTGGTATGACACCAGCATCAGCATGGAAGGTGATACCTATGCGGCTATTGTGTTTCAGGCAGCACCCTTGGATACGGATATGCAACCAAAAAAGCCACAAAAAAGGAAGCTTTTCGGAAGCAATGAAACAATGTCGCAAGCAAGGGAAAAATTGCAAAGTTCAAATATGGTCAACAAATTGTGTGGCTTACGCCCGTGGAAATAGTGATTCTTGGGGAACTGGTGGGATAAAGTTAACGTAGAGCCAAGACGGCAGCGCTACAAAAATGTAGTGAATTCGATGACGGGCTGTAAGATCAAGGTCGCAGTTTGCAACTGACATATATAAAGTAATGATGTTGTGGCGCTTATTGAATGGCGCTGAAAATTGTTTAACTCGCAATAAGCCACCTCGTGCGCGATTATTTATTGTGGCATGATATTGGTGTTATGGGCTGAAAAAGACATTGAGCTTATATCGTAACCACATAGATTTTTCGCTGAAGATTTCAGGTCATCCCACGTCCAGACGCAGTTAAAATAACGGTATGCTTTGAAATGTATATTAATTTCAATGTATTGCAAAATATCCTGACTGGGACATGTCGTAAGCATGCAGTTATTCCATATTTCGAGCAGTTCCTGACACCGTAATTGGACTGCTTCTTTCTCAGAAAATTCCGCCGTGATGTCTGAGGGTAACCCCATATCTTCACCTGGGTGATTTGAGTTTTACCCTGATGTGGCCAGCCAATGTCTCGTAAATACCCTGAAAAAGCTGCCGTCGCGCTCCTGTTGCAGGGGTCTTCAAAAACACCACCGCTGGCGAATGCATTGCGGCTGTGAAATATCTGATCGGTTTCGATGTAGAACCAACATGATTGTGACAATGCCACGTTCGACTTCATAAAACGACGCCCATCATCGAGGTCATAATTTAAAGCTGCAAGGTCACTGCGATCTTTTAAGGCAATCACGTAGTGATCACGCCGCCGTGGGCAAAAGCAGTGGAATGCGATTATCAAGTTGATCTACCGTCTATCCTAATAGGTTTAGGGTCGCTGTGATTTCAGCTTCTGACAAAGCTTTGCTGCGTGTGTGGGTGATACCAAAGCAGCGCTGTAAGGTCGCCTTGAGCAGTACCACTTACGCTGATTTTTGCTTCGTAAGGGTCAGGTTATATGTACCTTCACCATGTGCTTTCGCTAATGCTGCACCCCGTGCGATTGTTGCGTGGCCACAAAACGGGACTTCGGATTCTGGGGAAAAGTAACGCGCACGCCATGCGTCACCTTCTGGCATAGCAAAAAACGGTTTCGGAATATCCGACTTCTGCGGCACTCGCTTGCATGGCCTTGGTTGAGGGGAGCACGTCACATAAAACGACACCTGCTGGAATTACCGCCTATATTTCCGTGTGAAAAGGCTGAAATACGCTGAAACATTCATTGATCTCTCCTGATTGCTTATCAAAAGCTAAAACGGTTTCAGGATAAAAGTCTATTGTCTGCGCTATGACTATTTGTGCGCTTTTCTATTCAAAAATGTGATCGATAGTGGAAAAAATGACCTGCTGCGGCATTTATTGTGCGGAATGTCGGCAATATTTTGACGTGTTCCCTCGTGACTCTCCCCTCTATTAGTGTAATGAGGGATAGCTATAAAGCCAATAATAAGGGAAATCAAAAATGGCCGACGTGAACCGGGGCAATCGCCCGCTCTCACGCCCATATCAGCATTTACCCCGCCGCCAAATCAACATGATCACATCAATTGTAAACCGTATCACGGGTGTCGGTATGACACTTGCTGCTGTTTTAATTGTGTGGTGGTTGCTGGCTGCATCAACAAATGCGGGGTATTTGACTTTGTGAACGGTTTACTGACCTCTTGGTGGGTTTGTTGGTCATGTTCGGATCTCTTTGGGCACTTTGGTTCCACTTCTTGGGCGGTCTTCGTCACTTGGTTATGGACTTTGTAAAGGCTATGAATGAAATCTGTGGATTTCTGGGGCTGGCGATTGTTTTGCTGAGCTTTGTTTTAACAGCAGCAAGCATCCTATGCTGGCGACAGCAGGGGAGCAACGCTATGAGTTATAAAAACAGATGGGCCGTGTGATGGCCTAGTTCCGCAAAAGAGGTTCACATGATTGGTGGATCAGCCGTGTAACATCCGTTGCCTTGATCCCTTTGATGTTGTGCTTCTTGTGGAAGGTTGCTCCGCTTATTGCGGCACACCGCAGAGGTTTTGACAGCGTTTCAAAACCCTTCACTGCATTACAACTATTCTATTCATCATGATCAGCTTCATCCACCTTGCTGGTGGTTTGCAAGAAGTGATCGTGGACTATGTACACGGTAAAGCAATGTTGGTTGTTTTGCTGGTTTCAAACAAACTTCTATGCTGGGGCATAGGGTTCGCGGGCGCTTTTGCGGTTGCAAAATGGCCTTTGGCGCCTGATCGGAGAATTTGAAAATGACTGCTTACGATATATCGATCATGAATATGACGTTTTTGTTGTTGGTGCAGGTGGTGCGGGTTTGCGCGCAACCCTAGGCATGTCGGAACAAGGCCTAAGAAGCTTGTGTGACGAAAGTTTTCCCAACACGGTCGCACACTGTTGCGGCTCAAGGTGGCATCGCTGCATCGCTTGCGAATATGGATGTGGCACAACGCCAAATGACCATTGGCAGTGGCACCTTTACGATACAGTAAAAGGTTCTGACTGGTTGGGTTGATACGGATGCTATGGAATATTTGGTGCGTGAAGCACCAAAAGCTGTTTATGAGTTGGAACATTATGGTGGTGCATTTTCACGTACGGAAGAAGGTAAAATTTACCAACGTCCGTTCGGTGGTCACACAACAGAATTTCGGCGAAGGCCCATCTGTGCAGCGGACTTGTGCAGCTGCTGACCGGACTGGTCACGCGATTTTGCATACGCTTTATGGTCAATCGCTTAAGAACAACGCGGAATTCTACATTGAGTACTTTCGCAACTGATTTGATCATGACCGAAGACGTCGTTGCCAAGGTTATCATCGCTTGGAAACTGGTACGATGGGACTGATTCACCGTTTGCAATGCGAAAATGGTGTTATTGGCAACAGGCGGCTATGGCGTTCATACGTCTCGGCGACTTCTGCACACACATGTACAGGTGACGGTGGCGGTATGGTTGCCCGTCAAGGTTTGGCACTCCAAGATATGGAATTCGTTCATTCCCCAACAGGGATTTACGGTTCTGGCCTGTTTGAATCACTGAGGGTGCGCGCGGTGAGGGTGGTTAATTTGACCAACTCCGACGGCGAACGTTTCATGGAGAGTTATGCGCCGACATACAAAGATCTTTGCGTCGCGCGATGTTGTATCGCGCTGTATGACAATGGAAATTCGCGAGGTGCGCGTATGGGTGAAGAGGGGGATCACATCCACCTGCACCTAAATCACTTGCCACCTGAGACATTGGCCGAGCGTTTGCCCGGTATTTCTGAATCTGACAAAAATCTTTGCAGGTGTGGACGTGAAACAAAGATCCGATCCCAGTATTGCCAACGTTGCACTACAATATGGGCGGTATTCACCAACTATTGGGGTGAAGTTCTGGACCCAACGAAAAAGATCACGACCGTATTTTACCCTGGCCTTATGGCTGTGGGCGAAGCGGGTTGGCTGGTCTGTTCACGGTGCGAACCGTTTGGGTTCTAACAGCTTGATCGATTTGGTTGTGTTTGGACGCGCTGCTGCGATTAAAGCAGCTGAAGTTGTTGATCCGAAAAACACCGAGGACCGTGAACCGGTTGAATGAGAAGTCAGTTGAAAAATCAATGGCACGATTTGATTGGTAATCGTTACGCAGAAGGCGCTGTTACAACAGCTGATCTACGTCTTGAGATGCAAAAACAATGCAGGCTGAATGCAGCGGTATTCCGGACTGATAAACATTGGCCGAAGGCTGTGTGAAGATGGA
>CP045900.1:1276267-1313059 GCA_013387185.1 Caligus rogercresseyi | reverse complement strand
TATGAAAATTGGCTAGGGACGCTTTTATTACCGACCTGACATAGAAAGAGAAAAAAACTGAAAACATAGAGACATCTCTCTGGCCTCTCTTTTATAGTATTGAATTAATCACAAACCTCTCCCCTTTTCATAACAAAGCTGCTATTATTATTATTATTATTAAACAGCTTGATTTGTTTAACTCTAGAGGAGGAACCTTGATACGGAGTTCCCCCCTGTGTTCGGAGTCACTTATTCGACAGGATTCCTGGACGAGGGGAACTCCATCGTCTCTTGTCGGGACTGACTTGTTCTTATGGTAGTAGTTCAATGCCTCCCTCATCACGGAAGGCTCTCTAGGCTTCCTCTCAAAGCTTATTAATTCTCTTAGCATTTTTTGGCCGATTTGACGACGAGAGTGAAGGAGGAAGACAGTAAGACCGCCCCTCATAATTCATCTAGAAGATGGTGAGTGACGAGGAGACGCCCACCCGTTTCTCCTGTGCTCACACCATGATACGACTCTTCACGGAGACTCCCTCATCTTATATATATATAATATATATAAATCTTTATGACATATTCTAATAAATAATTTATTTGTTTTTCAGCGTAGCTGAGGCTCTGATTATCGTCATTCAACATATATCATAGCGTGACTGGACTAAATTATCAACCGAAGAGGGATCCAGGACGCCGGACAGTGATGTCGGATTGTAATCATTCATCTAAAAGTACGGAATGTACATCAAAGACAGTCCTCACGGAGGAGGCATGTGCGATAAACGACAAGGAGGACTGTGAAGCACGGATTGGGAGTTCATAGGGGACGTAGCCAGCGATGGTGAGTTCCGAGAATACGCCCAACCGTTTCTCCTGTGCTCACACCAAGATACGGCTTTTTATTTAAAATATAGACCAAACAAGAGAAACTCCCTAATATCTCTTCGGGATTGGCTTGGCTTGTGATTGTAAGTTATTCAACTATTAGTTCCTAAGGCATCTTCTTATAAATAATTTATTTGTTTTTCAGCATAGCTGAGGCTCTAATTATCGTCATTGACCATATATCATAGCGTGGCTGGACTAAATTATCAACCGAAGAGGGATCCAGGACGCCGGACAGTGATGTCGGATTGTAATCATTCATCTAAAAGTACGGAATGTACATCAAAGACAGTCCTCACGGAGGAGGCATGTGCGATAAACGACAAGGAGGACTGTGAAGCACGAATTGGGAGTCCATGGGGACGTAGCCAGCGATGGTGAGTTCCGAGAATACGCCCAACCGTTTCTCCTGTGCTCACACCAAGATACGGCTTTTTATTTAAAATATAGACCAAACAAGAGAAACTCCCTAATATCTCTTCGGGATTGGCTTGGCTTGTGATTGTAAGTTATTCAACTATTAGTTCCTAAGGCATCTTCTTATAAATAATTTATTTGTTTTTCAGCATAGCTGAGGCTCTAATTATCGTCATTGACCATATATCATAGCGTGGCTGGACTAAATTATCAACCGAAGAGGGATCCAGGACGCCGGACAGTGATGTCGGATTGTAATCATTCATCTAAAAGTACGGAATGTACATCAAAGACAGTCCTCACGGAGGAGGCATGTGCGATAAACGACAAGGAGGACTGTGAAGCACGAATTGAGAGTCCATGGGGGACGTAGCCAACGGTTTCTCCTGTGCTCACATCAAGATACGGCTTTTCATTCAAAACCACCACACCCGAGTCGGACTGTGATGTGCAATATAAAATGTAATTATAGTATTTGTGTCAAGATAATTTATTGTTGATTTGAGCGTCGGACTATAAATATGAGGTGTTGAATTTATATTTTTGATATATAACATTCATATCCTTGCATTTTAGAGAAAAAAATGATATTTTGGAAATATCAAACATTATATATATATATATATATATATATATATATGGTATACAGAGAGAGATACATACCGAAACATAAAGTTATAATTTATTTGTTAAAAAATAGTAACACAAAAAGTTCAAGTTATGGAAGGAAAGAAAAAATACTTAAATTTTTTTTTTTGTCTTAAAAAGTTCCATGATGAGATATTAGAGTCAAAAACTTCTTAGAAACGTCTTCAAACCAATAAAAACATGAATTTGTATATTTCCCATTTGTATCTATTAAAAAATCTTAATTGTAATTAACATAAAGGGAATGGATAAGGCTAATGAAGGCGTAAATTAAACGTTTTTAAGTAATTGATGTTGCGGTTTTAAATGCTAAGGGAAGAATAGCTAGCACAATAACTTCGATTGAGGGTTGAAGTCCCGAGGATCACCGTGGAATTATCCTAACAGCCGTCGCTAGATATGGAGCTCTCACCCTCTAAGTCACTTCCGTAACCTTCAACTCGAGGACTCTCGCTTCGAGGGAAATCAAGTATTTCCGAACGAAGTTTCAAAGCTACTTTAAGATAATTAAGGATTTATTAAAAAATTTATTAGCTATTTAAATATTAATGTATGTTTTAGTCTTAATTATACGAGATGTTTCATTATAATGTGATTTTAAAATTATTATATACCCAAGTATATTATATCATTGAGTCATTTTTGTTTTGTTTAATCTATTTCGATGGTTCATTTGTCGTTGTATTAATTGAAGTGAGTATTCTTATGTATTTTATACTATTATTTAAGAACTGAAATACAGGAAAAGAACATTAAAGTATATTAAAGTAATAGCCAACTACTAATGTTATTTATTGGATATGATGAGGAAATTATAAACTTGATATCTTCTGAATACATTTCGTCTCGGTAGGTATACAATTGTTTTTTCCATCTCCTTGTCTAAATAAAATTTAATAAATAATAAACCCTTAATTAAACTATTATGAAAAAGACAAAACTTGTAATTAAAAATGACAGGATCTTTGTAAAAAAAATATTCTAACAGATTTTTTAATAATTATTTTATTATTTTTTACATTTATTTAAAAAAAATCAATACATTTTGATGCCTTGTTTCTTTTTTATCAAAGGAACCGCCTGGGAATGAAACTATTTGCATATTTAAGTCAGATGCTTTCTGTTGTGGTAAAAGTGTACAGAAGAAAGACATCACTGCCCGGCGGCCTTGATCACTCGACTGTTGATGATTTAGTCTAGCCACGCTATGATATATGCCCAATGACGATAATTTGAGCATTAGGTATCATGAAAAGCAAAAAAAATAATTTATACAAAATTGAAGACGCACATCAGTTGATTCAAAAACAGTATTAGCTTGTTTTAATATTCGCAAATCAGGGCAAGACAGCATTATGAATTGACCTTGCAACGCCTTTATATAAAACATCTCATTTACAAATATTTACGCCCTTAATAAGGTGAAATAAATGCTAATATAAGGGATTGATATTATTATAATAGAATAAACTAAAATGTTTCGAAAAATATATTATATTATATATATATATATGCCTTTTTGAAGAATTTTTACTTTGACAATATTTTCTTCTTATTTAGAAAACTAAAAATATATTTTAAAAATAGTTAATGAAAGTCTAACATTTTCTTAATACAAAAAGTAAAACATCTTACTTTAATAGCCCTTTACTAACCATTAAAAACCATCAGACTGAGATTTATTGGATATGGTGTGAAAATGATAACCTTCTTAAAAACCAGTATTGGAACAAAACGCTAAATGTAATTAAATAAATAATAAAGCACTGAATTATACTATTATGAAAAACAGTAAAACTTTAAAATAAAAGCCATCGTTTTTATTATTGAAAAAGTATATATCTGATTTGTAACACAAAATAACACATTTTATATTGCACATCACAGTCCGACTCGGGTGTGGTGGTTTTGAATGAAAAGCCGTATCTTGATGTGAGCACAGGAGAAACCGTTGGCTACGTCCCCCATGGACTCTCAATTCGTGCTTCACAGTCCTCCTTGTCGTTTATCGCACATGCCTCCTCCGTGAGGACTGTCTTTGATGTACATTCCGTACTTTTAGATGAATGATTACAATCCGACATCACTGTCCGGCGTCCTGGATCCCTCTTCGGTTGATAATTTAGTCCAGCCACGCTATGATATATGGTCAATGACGATAATTAGAGCCTCAGCTATGCTGAAAAACAAATAAATTATTTATAAGAAGATGCCTTAGGAACTAATAGTTGAATAACTTACAATCACAAGCCAAGCCAATCCCGAAGAGATATTAGGGAGTTTCTCTTGTTTGGTCTATATTTTAAATAAAAAGCCGTATCTTGGTGTGAGCACAGGAGAAACGGTTGGGCGTATTCTCGGAACTCACCATCGCTGGCTACGTCCCCTATGAACTCCCAATCCGTGCTTCACAGTCCTCCTTGTCGTTTATCGCACATGCCTCCTCCGTGAGGACTGTCTTTGATGTACATTCCGTACTTTTAGATGAATGATTACAATCCGACATCACTGTCCGGCGTCCTGGATCCCTCTTCGGTTGATAATTTAGTCCAGTCACGCTATGATATATGTTGAATGACGATAATCAGAGCCTCAGCTACGCTGAAAAACAAATAAATTATTTATTAGAATATGTCATTAGGAATTAATAGTTGAATAACTTCAATCACAGCAAGCAATCCGGAAGAGATATTAGGGAGTTTCCTCGTTTTGGTCTATATTTTAAAATAAAAAGCCGTATCTTGTGTGAGCACAGGAGAAACGGTTGGGCGTCTTCTCGGAACTCACCATCGTGGCTACGTCCCATAGAACTCCCAATCCGTGCTTCACAGTCCTCCTTGTCGTTTATCGCACATGCCTCCTCCGTGAGGACTGTCTTTGATGTACATTCCGTACTTTTAGAGAATGATTACAATCCGACATCACTGTCCGGGTCCTGGATCCTTTCGGTTGATAATTAGTCCAGTCACGCTATGATATATGTTGATGACGATAAAATCAGAGCCTCAGCTACGCATGAAAACAAATAAATATTTATTAGAATAGTCATAAGATTTATATTATATATATATATAAGATGAGGGAGTCTCCGTGAAGAGTCGTCTCATGGTGTTGAGCACAGGAGAAACGGGTGGGGTCTCTCGTCACTCACCATCTTCTAGATGAATTGAGGGGCGGTCTTACTGTCTTCCTCCTTCACTCTCGTCGTCAAATCGGCCAAAAAAATGCTAAGAGAATTAATAAGCTTTGAGAGGAAGCCTAGAGAGCCTTCTTGATGAGGGAGGCATTGAATACTTACATAAGAACAAGTCAGTCCCGACAAGAGACGGATGGAGTCCCCTCGTCCAGGAATCCTGTCGAATAGTGACTCCGAACACAGGGGGGAACTCCGTATCAAGGTCCTACTCTAGAGTTAACAAATCAAGCTGTTTAATAATAATAATATAGCACTTTGTTATGAAAAGGGGAGAGTTTGTGATTAATTCACTACTATAAAAGAGAGGCCAGAGAGATGTCTCTATGTTTTCAGCTGTTTTTTTTTTGAAAGTGTGAACTCAGTATTTGTAAAGAGACTCTAGTATTTTTATTGATAAAGTGAATATTTCTGCAAAAATGCCTTCTTGTTCAGCAATTGGATGCAAAAATCGACACACAACTGATAAGGATATATCGTTTTTTCGATTTCCAAAAGACTTCCAGCTACGAAAAAATTGGGAACGCAGCTTGAGGAGGAAAAATTATCAGGCTAAAGACTCGCATGTATTGTGTTCGGAGCACTTTTTAAAAAGTGATATAACTTTTGAAAGGAATCGAAACAGGAAGTGTCTCAAACAAGGTGCTATTCCATGTAAGTTCATCTTTTCAAAAGTGGCAAAACCGAGAACTACGATGACTTCAATCAAGTCCAGTGAACCTTTAATACTTGGTTCATCTATAACCGTCAATAGACCCATTAGTGATGACGATAATGTTCCCAACCAACCTTGTGAAGACGTCACATATTTATGTAATGTGGTACATATGGACCATTCTTATGCCTCATTCATAGGTAGGTGATTATAAGCATGCTTCTTTCTGTTAAACCTTATAGATATAATTTTTTCAGATACGACACTTAAAAAAACCATTGGTACCCAAACGGAAGACTCTCAACCAGATGTACGAGAATTTGGAACTCAAACTGCACCTAAAAAGGAATTCATTAATGCTTCGGGTAGGCTTTTTTTTAATTCTTAGTTATTTTACTCTGTTTTAACTTTAAATATTTCAGAAGTTACTTCGGCCGTTGAATCCATTTTTAACGATGATCAAATTGTCTCTTTGACTAATAAGAGTAGGTGCTGCAAATGGTCGCCATCAACAATAAAAAAAGCTATTCAACTTCGAATTGCCTGTGGTACTACGGGGTATGAGATGTTACTTCAAAAAGGATTTCCTCTACCCAGCCTGAGAACATTGAGGCGACGATTGGAATCTCTAGAATTCAACCCTGGCATTTTAGAAGATGTTATGGAATTGATGAAGGTACATACTCATTTTATATTTTAAAATTCGATTTATATGTGAGTTCATTTTTCAGGTGAAAGTTCAGTCATTTCCAGACAATGAGCGTCACTGCTCATTAGTTTTCGACGAAATGGCAATTAAACCCGGACTTGAATTCGATGGTCAATCTGTTGTAGGCTATTCAACCATTGACAGCACCAATGTCCCAGCAACTCATGCATTATGTTTCATGCTCGTGGGCATACAGACGAGATGGAAACAGGTGATAGCCTTTCACCTAACGGGAAATTCTTTCGACCCCAAGAAGATTGTTTCTATCTTAAATCAAATAATTTGCTCCTCACACGAAGTTGGTCTCAAAGTGGCTTCTATTACCAGCGATATGGGTCCATGTAATCAAGCTATTTAGAAGGAGCTTGGAATAGTGTTAACAAAAGGACAAATTATTAACACTTTTCCTAGTCCCCTCTCTTCAAGCGAATCCATATGTGTGATGGCTGATATCCCACACTTAATAAAAAGCTTACGTAATCATATCATTAGAGGACAAATCATCAAGATTCCATCGAAATTTGTTGAAGAACATAATCTTCCCTGTGACTTTGTGAATCTTGAACCCTTCAAGGCTCTGATTTCGTATCAAGATATCTTGTCCTATAAACTTCAGCCGCAATTGTCTCCGAAGTCGATTAATCCTGGCCAATTTCAAAAAATGAAAGTCAATCTTGCTTCACATCTTCTAAGTCGACAAACAGCTGCAGCTATTCGGATACTTGTATCGACAGGAAAATACAGCCAGCATTATTTGACAACGGCATGGTTTTGCGATCAAATTGGACGCTGGTTCGATATCACAACTTCGAGAAAACGTTCGGTTGCTTTAAGCAAATGTGTAGCCGCCAAATTGAACGAAACATTGAATTTTCTACATAATTTTAAGAATTTGTTTGAGAATTTGAGCATTAATCAAAGTCGGGGATGGAAGCCCATTCAGCGCGGAATTGTGCTTAGCACAACATCATTGATAATATTACAAAATAAATTCCTCAATGACCACATGTTCAGTTTCCTGTTGTGCAGCCGCTTCACTCAAGATTGTGTAGAGAATCTCTTTTCATCTATTCGTGCAAAAAATCCTACTCCTAACGCAAAGGAGTTTAAAAGGTGTTTGAAATTGGTTGCTATGTCACAATATATTTCAGGAAAAGATTCACATAGCTATCACACGGATGATTCTATGTTTCTAACCGATCTTGGAGATACATCATCCCAGCGTCCGGAAGAATCAGAAGAAATTGTCTATGAGGATATTTCTTTAGAAATAAGTAAGATAAGTTTCCTTGAAAAAACCTCTCTTATTCATTTAGGAGGGTATTGTATACATAAGGAATTCAATCGTCGTAAACCCTGTAAAGAATGTTCAAGCTTTTTTACAATTGACTTTGATACATATTCACCTCTTAATTTATTATCTAAAGAGAAATCATTTTCTGAAAATTCATTAATATATTGTTCAGAGGCTTCAATTTCTTTGTTTGAAGTTGCAAACCTTGTTTTCGAAAGATTTGAGAATAATATTTGTAAATTGAATAAACCAATAGATGTAATTTCTTCCGCTATAATGGTAAGACTATCCGAAAATCATATTCCATCATGTCATCCGGAAATAGTTACAAACATAGTGAGAAGATTTTGTAATTGTAAATTGTACTTCTATTGTAAAGATAAGAACATGCTCTTAGAAAGTGAAAAAAGTGTATTTCAGCTATTAATGCCAGTAAAAGTATAAAAATGAGGGCTCTCATTAATTGATATTGTTATTTATATGTGTTGTATCAAAGTTTAAGTTTGGAAAATATACATTAATTTCAAAATAATGATTTTATTTATTGTTTTATAGATATGTATTCTAAGGCTTTTGGGTTCATATTATTAGTTCATCAGTTTTATCACTACGTGGCGCGCAGGGTGTCCAGACTCTCCTACTCAAAGGCACTGGATTGCTCAGGTAAAGCGTTTTAAACTTAAGTATACTTGCTTTGGATGATTATCCACTTGCTCTCGTTTTAAAACCTTTTCTAAATTCCAAAGTATTTTAATCATTAATGGTGTCCAGAAGAAATGGACCAGGAAAATATGGACTAGGAAGAAATGGACCAGGAAAGAAGGACCAGGAAGGAATGGACCAAGGTAGAAAGGGAGAATTATGACTCATGGAAGAAATGGACCAAATACATAGGTAGGCAAGTTTTTAGTGGATGTATCTAAGTATTGTACAAATACTATTCTCATATAAACTGAGTATAATGACATAGAATGATTTTATTTTGCAAATTTAGATAAATAATCTCTTCTTTGTGTCAATCATAGTTCAAATCCCCGAATTATGGTAAATAATACGTATTGTCTTAAATATCGAACATACCGATGTTAGAAGCACTCAAAAAGTAAATACATAAAGAAGAAGAAACATATATGCCTATTTCGGGCGCGATTGTTAAATGGAATATTTGAAAGGATAGAGTGAGGGTTGACGTCAGAGTCAACAATAATAAAGTGAAAGAGCCTCCAATGATCCGAGTCGAGTATTCAACTTTGCAATCCGGCCGAATGAAGGCACCTCAACACAAACAGACAATGCCTTGGACCCCCTAGAGTCAGTCGCCTCCCTTCCAGAAAGGCACCAAATTCCCGCCCCTCGTCTTCGTTAAAGGAGTCCCATCCCTCGCTCGAAAGGAGTCCAATCCTTCGTCTTCATGAGAGGAATCCCTTCCCTCGTCTTTGATTAGAACTTTCCATCCCTCGTCTCCGTTATAGGATTTCCCATCCTCATCTTCGTAGAGGAGTTATAGTCCTCGTCTTCAGGAAGGGCCCCTCCTACCATCACCTCCTCCATATGAAGACTTGTTCCTCTTACATAGTGGAATTCGCTAATGAACTCTTCAGTCCTGTAATTATATTAAAGTCTAATCTGGAGATGTCAAGATCTTAAAGGACCTCAAAAACCTTTGCCCTATTATATATTTTCTATTTATATTCATGAAAATAATTGATTTATATAAATTGACAAATACATTTAATTCAAAATTTGTTAAATTGTAAAACAAACATAATTTCAATATTACTAGATTTAAAAATGAGCATTTAAAACTAGTCTAAGGTTCCCCCACTTAATTTCTCCTCACTTTTTCTGAAGGATTCTGGTCATTAGAGACGTGGCTTTTCGGACCTTCTTGGTGCTACTGCAACTCAAACATGTGATGTGTCTATCACTGGTATACTTCCTGAAAAAGGCCGTCTCACCTTTTACCCACCTCTCATAGTATCTCAGCTCTCATACCCCACCCCTAAAAAGCTTGAATTCTTTTTAATTTTTCGGTTTCCTCCAGGAAATGAACTGGCGAGTCTGCGCTCCTAGACGAATAAAGTCTCTGCCCAGAATCGGCCAATACTTCCCCTTTATTCTAGACGTCCCCCGAGTTTGCTTTGTCCTTTCTGGAAAGTCTGAATCATACCCCATATACTCCCTCCTGGACAAAATTGTTAAAAAATAAATTTGGTATAGAAGTATATATAATAGATTTTATTGGTTATATATTTACTAATGCTACGTGTATTGTTCAGATTTTTATTAGTTAATATTGACTAATGATTCATGATATATGTTCAGTTCAATGGCACTCGAAAGAATTTCGTGTCCAGAGCGCTTCTTTTCCTCACTCACGAAAAGGGACCCACTAAAATAATGGAAGTGGAAATAAATTAACATCGTAGCAAAGTTAAATATTCTCGATTCTCCTTTTTGAATAGATATAATAGGAAGAGGAGTTGATGTTCAAGGCTCTTTCATCGGAATTTGATGATCTTCAAGTCATTTTGGGACTACCATGGAGCTAGGTTCATTAGGAGATCATGAGGCTTCTTTAATAGAAATACAGGACTGATGAGTTCGTTAGCAAATTCCACTAAGAGGAACAAGTCTTCAATATGGAGGAGGTGATGGTAGGAGGGCCCTCTCCTGAAGACGAGGAATATAATCCTCCTCACAGAGACGAGGTTTGGGAAGTTCTAAATCAAAGACAAGGGAAGATATTATCACAAAGACAAGGGAAGGGATTTCTCTCATGAAGACGAAGGATACGACTCCTTTCGAGGACGAGGGATGAGACTCCTTCAACGAAGACGAGGGCTGGGAATTTGGTGCCTTTCTGGAAGGGAGGCGACTGACTCTAGGGGGTCCAAGGCATTATCTGTATGTGTTGAGGTGCCTTCATTCGGCCGAATTGCAAAGATTGAATGCTCGACTCGGATCATTGGAGGCTCTCTCATTTTATTATTGTTGACTCTGACGTCACCCCTCACTCTACCTTTCAAATATTCCATTTATAACAATCGCGCCCGAAATTAGGCACATAGTCTTCTTCTTTAATGTATTTACTTTTTGATTGCTTCTAACATCGGTATGTTTGATATTTAAGACAATACGTATTATTTACCATAATTTCGGGGGATTTTGAACTATAATTGACACAAAGAAGAGATTATTTATCTAAATTTGCAAAAATAAAATCATTCTATGTCATTATATACTCAGTTTATATAAGAAATAGTATTTGTACAATACTTAGACATATTCCATCCAAAACTTGCCTACCTATGTATTTGGTCCATTTCTTCCATGAGTCATAATTTTCCTTTTCTACCATGGTCCATTCCTTCCTGGTCCATTTTCCTGTCCTTTTCCTAGTCCATATTTTCCTGGTCCATTTATTCCTAATATCGTTCACAATATTTAAGTTTGACCTGCTTTAGGTGCATTAACAATTAATGTTGAGTTTCAAAAGAATTTTAGATAGCTTTTAGAGGCAGAAGGCCCTGTCTTTCTCATTGAGGAGTTGCTTTATAGTTCGTGGAATATAAAGTATTTACTTTCTCTCTGCAGTACAAGTAAGTTAAAAAGGGATCGTTTTAAAGGCCACAAAGGACTCTTCCTAAGCCCCCAAGGATCTATAAAATGATAAATTAGTAGAGTATTGTAGAAGAGGCAAGTTTACAGTAATAACTAAAAGAAGCAGCTTGAGACTCAATCAAATTGGAGATACTTTTTTAAACATAGAGCTAAGTGATAAAAAGTCTGATCTTTTCCATAAGATTATTCGCCTAGCCACCAATTTTATCACACACAGAAACCCCTCAAAAAAGGTATACATATTAAAACAACGGAAAATACCAACCCCCTGGAATTATCCTCATAGAAAATGACGTCATGATTATATGTCCTTAAGGAAGATTTCTGGAGAGAGACCTCCGTAGGGAGAACGTTCCTCTATGACGAAATATATAAGGAAAAATAAACAAAGTCAAGAAATATTTCAGGGAGGAGAGGAGTATAAACAAAAGAGGTTTTGTGACGTCAGTGGCTTTCCCTATTACTTGAATACTATAAACTATACTATAATTTTCAGGAATCAAGGTTTAAACATAAGAAAAAAGATATAGAGAGCAATATTTCGAACTATATTTTAGTTTGAAAAAATCTACGGGTTTGAGGAGATATCGATAGATTTCAAGATTTAGAAGAAAAAGTAACTAACTTTCAAGATTCTTATAATAAAGTGCCATGCTAATTTTGTACCTCTGCCATCCCCCGATTGATCCCACAAGTCATGGGATCAATAGCGGTTTTCCATGGTTTTATAGCCGAAAAGTGATGGAATTTGGCAGCAAAAAACAATTCGCCAAAGCTTCTCTGAGGAATCCAATAAGCCCTCCTCTATGTCTTTATATCTCTATGCCTTAGAGAGCTTAAGCCAGTGACGTCATACAATTGTATTATTATCTCCTCTCTTCCCATAGGACTTTCATCGTATTTCACCAATGGAAAGTTTCATGCTATAAGAAAACTCGCAGATCTCTTGTTATTCAAATTTCCCCCCACGTTCCAGATGTTTTTTGACAGAGCGGGTTCATTTTTTATTCATTTGTTGTTATTAATAAGAATCATGACCGGCCGACATGTTTCATATAGATTTTAATTATCTTATGCTTCTTCCTCCTAAAACAACATTGGAAAAGTTGTTTTTTACTTTTCGTGCTTCTGAGTAGAGAAGAAGACGGGGGAAAATGAGGTTTAAGTGTTTATCATGGCAACAAGAAGTCTAGTTCACCGCTCATTCTGCACGTCCTCAACCCCTCGGCGAGTCCTTGTCCTCACCAAAATCACCCGCTACGAGTTCGAAAAGTCTCGCTTGGGTTCTTCTCCTGTGAGTCCGACTTCCGCTTTGCCCTCCAGGCCTCCGGCTCCCGTGCCTACGAATCCCTTCGGCGGCACCATGACTCCACGTTAACTACGTCCAAAGCCTCCTTGGGGCCCTAAGGACCCTCCGTGTCCCCGAGGTGCGCACTGCAAGTCGCCTTAATCTATCTTCAGAGCTCGTGGACTGGGCGGATCTCATCCTCACGGCGGGCGGGGATGGGACCTTCCTCATGGGAGCCTCCAAAGTACTGGATGCGAGCAAGCCCGTCATTGGGTTTAACACGGATCCCTCCAAAAGTGAGGGATATCTTCTCCTGCCCAAGGGGCTGGAGCCTCTAGAGGCTCTTCAGCGGATCTGGAAGAGTCCTGATTGGTACTATCGCTCCCCGGTTGAGGATCACGCTCTTTGGACCCAGGGATAAAATATCGGGGCCGCCCCTGGAGATCCATCAACAGAAAGTCACGTATCCCGAGTATCGGTTCATTGAGGGATCCAAGGAAGGACCGGATGGAGGCAGCCCTGTGAGAGATAAGCTTTTTTGATGATTCGTATTATATATATATACAAAATCTGCGTATAGTGGCCATAGAGAGTGACCATTATACACAGGCTGGGCTTTATATCGACCCTTCGGATATATTGTTTAAACCTTTATTTTAAAACTATAAATTATACCAAGAACTATTATTGTTATACCTCCTAAATGAATAATAATAACCCTTGAATTCAAAGCAGTAAAAAAAGCTACAAAACATCCATTTAGAGGCTGGAATTAAATGAGCAACTTCCTTCCGGATCATATTGTATAATCATTAACACTTTAATCAAACTTAATTTACAAGTATTTCTATTGTATAACCATGGCAGTTATTTAAAATAATATATAAAAACATTTGTAAATATATACTACAAGCTCCATGCCTGAGACAATCCATCCTTACGAGGTTTAAATTAATTATATAAAAAAGAGTTTCAATCCTTATATTATTTAGGCCATATAATGTAACAAAATTAAGGTCTTTGTTTGCCCCCAGGCTGAAATTCTAATTTGAGTCCCATTTTTACGTAAATTCCAAAAAATCGTAATATCGTCCGAAGAAAGGCTTAGCCTCTATGACCCTTTCTGAAAATCATGATTTTCATAATTCTAATGGTTATCTCCTGCAAAGTAAGAAGTATCACAAATATCGCAAATATTTATTTTGTAGCATATCAGTGCATTTTAAATCATGTTTTATAATTTATTATTTTTAATAATAATACTCGAAAAAAATAGCTTTAATTTTCAAAAAGTGTATCATTTTGTTCTATTTAAGTGGCTATTTTTTTTGTTTCAAGTCTATTGAATAAATCAATAAATAAATATATTTTTCGTATATGTCAATGCTTTCAGAATGTTTTTATAATTTCGATATCTGGAATGAAAGTAAATAAAAAATCAATTTAGTTTTGAGCATATTTAAAAAATAGCTTATAGTATTTTCTTTGAGGTTGCATAAATATTATTGTTATTTGTTACGAAGAAAAAAAACATGTTTGCCTTTTTAATTGTAAGTTCCTTAATAATTTAATAACAATATTTGATGCCATTTTTCAAATCACAGTAACTCTCCAATTATTCAGATTATTTAAGAAAACTTGTATATTTATATATAAATAATATATATATATATATATATATTATTCAACTCAATGTTTATCCTCATCTGCGACCGCCAAAATTTACATCGCAGGACAATTATACTCTACATGTAAAAAAATATGTATTTCGCTCGCTTTTCAGGGGGATCCCATGGTTTTTTCCAATTGAGCAAAGACCCAACCAAAGCCAAAACTTATTATACTTTAAGAAAATGTACTTTTAAGAAGATGAAAGTATACTTTTGTCGAATTAAAACATTCTCTTCTTTAAACACCTTTAAATCTTTCTTATCATATTAATAAACTACCAGCATCAAAATTTTTATATTTTACATAACAACACATTGAATTGATAGTTCTTTTATTGTTAAACCTACTCTTATTGAATACATTTAAAACCCGCCAATGATCTCTTGGTGCATCTCATGTTTTGTCTGCAGAAGACTTATATTAAGTTTATTAAATGTTATTAACAAGCTGTTGCTATAGTATTATTTTAGCATTATATTAAACAGCTTAAGTTCCTCTATTTTGGAGGAAGGGGAACTAAAAACCGGAGTGTGTCCCTCTTGTTGTGTCCGGGGTTATTGCTTATTTCCCAGGATTCGATGACGAGAGGAACAAACCACTTCCTTTTTTTAAATCATTCATAACATTTCTAAGGAAATAAACCAAAAGCTGTCGTTGTTTGTATGGTGCCTTATAATAAACAGCTTGATTTATTTTTTTCTTAAATACAGGGTTTCTCCTACAGAATAGAAGAATTTAAGCTGTTAAATAAAAAAAAAATAATACTAGCATCAACTTATTAATGAAAGTAAAAAAGGGAGAGGTTTGTGATGCATTTGAAATCTCGTACCTATAACCAAAGAGATGCCAGAGAGATGTACAAGAAAGATGTTTCCTTGTTTTCCCATCGACAGCATTTTTTTTTCTCTTTCAATATCATGGCGGGGATAAAGTAATCCCTAGCCAAAAATTATATTGACCTAAAGAAGGACAACAATTGGCTATATGACGTCACGTTACATATATTCATACAATGTATTTATTAACAAAACACTTCAACCTGTGTCTGTGGTCACTCGTACATTAGTACTAAAACTTTCTGTAACTAGCGGCCTCGTCTTTCTAAAGGACACTTTTTTTTTTGGTTACCTTGAGTAGCTGCTATAGGCAGGCAGGTTTGACCATAAAAGTGTGCCTCTTAGTTTTAAGATTTTCTCTGTATCTCATATTTTATGTCCTTTTTTTTGCAGAGCAATCAAGACCCAACAGAGTTGGTGTTGCCCGTATTGGCTCTGAACGAGGTCTTTGTGGGTGAGAGCCTGAGTTCCCGTGTGTCCAGCCTTCAGATCAGCATCGATGACTCTCCGCCCCTCCCTTCCAAGAACTCTGGCTTCTGCATAGCCCACGGGCTTCGGGTTCAACCTCCTGGACTTCAACATTAACAAAACTACCCACGCCTCCGTGCGAAGGATCCTGGAGCTCGCAGCAGGCCAGGTTTCCTCCTCCTCCCCTCAGAAGTCCATCCCTCTTCACGAGGACCCTCAGCTCATTTCCAAGGTGACTTCTTCCTTCAACAATGAGCTTCTCTTCGATCCACGGGATTCTCGCATGAGCTATACCCACACGGGACGCCATTTACCCGGGACTTTTCCAGTGGAAACCGGAGGGGGCATCCCGCCGCCTCGGGGATTTGCAAACAAGAGCATTCGGCTCACGTCACTCTGCTTTGATGCCTGCCTCGTCATAGATGGGAGTCTCTCCTTCCGATTCAATGATGGAATCTCGGCATTGATCGAGAATCGACCTCAAGATGCTCTTAAAACCGTCGTAATGGACTGAATGCACCATATCCTCCTTGTTTTTTTGGGTTCAATAATGGTTTATTGTATGCAGTTGCTTATGATGACGTCAGAGATGATTGAGGAGATTAGATCATACGCTTATAATTCATTTTAGTCTTTTATATAAACCCTCATTAGATTATTATTACTAAGCGAGGATTCACCAAGTATATTATGTATTTTATTTAACAACGACTAACGCCATCTCTGACGTCACATGCATATAGACTCATATCTTAAGCCAGAGAATGTCTCTTTATTTAAATACCTTGACCATTATTTTTTTTAGAAACGTTGTTTATATATTTTAGAAACCATTTATTTTTGATTGTTTTTGAAATGATTTGTTGTATACAAACGAATCCTCGGTACATTCACTTCATGTCCCAGTATCACACAACCTTTCATTCATTTGGCGGAACTATGCAAATAGTCTATTTATGCGTATAACCTTTTCGGGTTCTTCCATATATGCGACTACATGAGAGGCTATAGGAGAGGTGAATATGGAACTTCATTCTTTACTTATTTCCTCCAAGAGCCCCAGGCGATTGAGAGGCGTTGCGCAATTGAAGTGATTAATTGATTTTCTACTAAAACCGTCACTGCATGAAGGAGTCCTGAGAGTATTTCCCCTAAAGTATGCCTGGGCTTGCAATCAGAGTCGGGTACGAAGACAGTTGGAGTTGTACATGATTAAATGCTGGCTCGTGGGCGTTTGCAACCTTAGCGTTCGCCCGTTCGTTTAAAAAAAGTCTGTTCTGGCGTTCGTTCCGTTGGTTGAAAAAATATCAATTATTTTCTATTTCAAATTTTGAATTTTTTTTATTATAATATAAAAACGTCCTCACTTTATCCAAGAATCACTTGCTGCAGTAATTTCAATTGCACTTATTAAGGTGTTCAATTTTGAACGTGCGTTTGCGAACGGACTTCCTTTTTCCCTTCAATCCACAACCTTGATCCAATGTCTCCTACACTCTAACGTCACGGATCCCTCCGTGTGTTAGGATCCCCTCAATTGCCTGGGATTCTCGAAATAAATAAAGAGAATATACTCGGATTGTGGTCCAAATAGCACTGAGATGAACTTGAATAAAATTTTATCCAACGTCAAGGTGTCAAGTTTATTTTTTAACAATCCTCCATTTAAACGTATGGACAAGATCCAAGCCTGGAACGCCTATATTGTACTTAGGATTATTCATTTGCTCCGTGTTACTCCCTTTCACCAAAGAACGTTGGATGATATTATAAAAATGTAAACCGCTTTTTTTTGGCTTTAACAGAGGAAAGAACATCTCCAGCCTACTAAATACATACACCGTTAAACCTGGAGGACTAGGCGTTCATGATATTTATTAAAAAATATGGATGTCCCAAAACGCTCTTTGGATCCGTAAACTTTGGGACAAAACCCCTTATTGGTACATATGCTTGAAACAATTTTATGCCATAATGATAGAGATTATGAAAAGTTTCCGTGTCACGGATTGTCAAAATTTAAACGTTATCACTGTACTCTCAGAGAGGATGAAAGCTTTTTGTGAAGGGTCAAAACCTGTCTCGAAAAGCTTGAATTGTATTTAGCATGGAGATGCCAGTTTGAAATTGCTTAAATACCTCCATCCCTAAAACATGAACGCTTTTATAGCGATTGACGTCATTCATTCTCAAGAAATTCTAAACAAACTCCCTTTTTAGAATTTTACTAGTGTCTTCGGTAGGCCACTAAATACCCTACGACCGTTTTTTTACCTTTTAGAATAAACGTTTCTACTATAGCCCGAGGGTTTTAGGAATGCATCGTCTTTATCAACTTTAATTCTATTCGAATCTTATTTAAAACGAAGAGGAATATCAGAGAGGGTACTCCCAGGGCAGTCTTGTACGCAGAGGTCCAGTGCTCGAAATAAATTATATAAATAAATTATTAATATTTTTTACATATTAATAACATTTATGGTTTTTTAAATATACTTATAATTTTATTTGGAACACTGGGCTTCAACGGTTCCTTCTATCTCGCACTCAATGACCAACAAAGGTGGTAAAGTTCTCTATTCTGATATTGATTGATTATCAAAAAATCATTCGATCATTCACTACTTCTTTATATACTACAATATCATCTTACAATTTTATAATAAAGATATTTAAAAATCATAAACGTAACAATGGCAATCAATGAAGTCACATAACTTATGACTACATATAATATAACCAACACGTATCAATATGGATGTTGTAAATATGTGATGTATTTTCTAGTGTTGAGACACGGTCTCAGACCGATTTTTATTTTCGGTCCGGTCTGAAGTAATATTTTCTAGACCGAAATTTCGGTCTAGACCGTATGTAATAATTAAATCGTTCCAGACCGTAGACCGATACTATAAGCATTTACAATAGCATTATTATCTGACAACGTTTTGTTGATTTCATTAGTACATGTTCCGTTTAATATTTCAAATCAATATACATGTGTGTATATATTTACATATTTATGTCTTCGAAATAAAAAACCGAACTAATTAGTAAAATACTACTTAAATAGTTTTCCAAAGAAGAAGTGTAATAGCATGTGATTATAAGCCTATAAACCAACCAACCCATACTATAATTCAACATATGTATGTATTTTCTATAACTTTGTTAATCTTACCAAAGGAAGAAAACCTTCTTTTGTTGCAGGACAATAACCTCCGAATTAGAAACCAAATCCTCCGAATATAAGTATCTATGGAACCAATGACCGACATAGTATTTCCGTTTAGCCATCACAGATTCATCGATCTGAACGACAAAACCTTTAATTTTATTAGGTATATTTGTCAAATGGCTCGAGCAAATATTCAAAGCTCGGAGTACCAGTTGTTAGTTCAGACACGTCAATCATGTTGTGCACCGTGCTCACGGGAATTTTCAGTGCTCAGACCCCATGCTAATCGTATGAGTATGGAGAACGGTTTCTCTTGATTACATATAAATGTATGTGTAAAAAATTAAAATAATATATCTTCACAATAAAAAAGCGGAACGTATACTTATGAAACACAACAAAACCTCATTTAGACCGAAATATAAAATTGGACCGATACAGACCGAAGTACAAAATCAGATCGATACAAATCGTCCAAATGTGAGACCGATCTTAATTTGTATTTTTTTACTTTAGACCGTCTAGTACTTTCAGACCGAAACTCAACACTATATTTTCTTAAATGACGCTTGAGAAAAAAGGAGAAAGAAGAGAAAAACGCCTTTTCCTGTTTCTAGCTATTTTACTTAATAAGAAATGACCATATAGATATTATATTTTTCATATTACCCCTTTGAATATGACAAAAAGCTTCAGAAAATGCGCATTGGCTCCTAAAGTTGTGAAATATTGTATTTAGCCTTATATAGAGCATTTACTGATGTTTGGTAACCGTACATATCAACTGGTTCTCGTCTGTGATGAATTTATTTTTACTCACAAATAAGAAATTATCTATTTAAGTTACTGTCATCCCTCTTTTTTCGACTCTCATTACTGTAATGAGTATATGACTAGAACGACGGGACTTCGATGGAATCCAATGTGCAACACCTAATCACCCATGTTTCCCAACCTGCTCCTTTTCAACCTCTTTGGCGTAAGTCAATCCTCAGAGTTCCTCTTCAGACTCATCAAGCCCATCTCCTACAGCTTTGAATCCAAAAACTCCTCCAGTCTTCTCTCGATAATGGGACTAGGAATCTCCCCTCCTTCCTATCATAGCTTAGAGCTCCATTTCATCATATTTGAATACTAGAAACGTATATAAGGGCTCCACCAGAAGGTCATCAGGGTCCGTTCCTCTGTGGGTCTCCAGCAAAGTGAGCAATGTGTCCACGGGAGCCCCCGATGGCACACTTCAGCCGAGGCATCTTAACGCACTGCCAAGGTCGGGACAAGGCGTACCTCCATGAAAGCCATTCAACGGACTTTGGCTGATGGTACTGGAGCCGTTCCCCTGAGTATCACCTGTTTATAGAAGAGAGAGATCAATATGTCCCTTGGGAAACTCCGGATGAACAACACTTTAGTTGAATGCCCTTCGCGCTCTGCTAAAGTTGAGATGGAAGAAGTCATCCGTGGCAGGCCATTCCAGATTTTTCGGTGGCCGAATTTTCGGTGCAATATCTATATCATTAAATATATTATCTATATATTATAATATATTATTATATAAGGAATAAATAATTTATTTAATACCCATTGCTGTCAAGGTTTTTTTAAATTTTTGTTATTTAATGTTATACAATTTCTAACGTTTACCCCCCTTTTGATATTTGATATTAGTATTCGGTAGTTATTTTTCAATACTACATATACGAAATATAACCCCTACGGCCAAGAAAAAAGAAAAAAATATGAGGCTTCTTCATATTTGCCCAGGACACCTCTCAGTGGCGTAGGGCAGTGACTACGGGCCCCAATGCAAATTATGTAGGACGGGCCCTATCACAGCTCAAGCAATTTTTTTTTAAATAAGTTTTGGGCGATTTTTTGAGGTATTAATCTTTGAAGGGAAATTATTTATCATTGAGTAATTTATTCAGTGGGTTCTTTTCATAAATGAAATGCATATTTAAATTAATCTCTTTTTTAATATATATATATATTATTAAGTCGCTGTTTGGGCGCTTGCATTTTTCCTTTCCAGTAGGCCTACTTTTCCTTGTTATAATGGCACACGGCGAGCCTTGCGTTGTGCGAAGTCCTCGATGATTTCTTTAATGTCCAACTCCTGTGCTCGTATGTTTTCAATGGACAGAATAGCCAGTCCACTAAGCCTCTCCTGGGTCATAGTACTCCTCAGATAGTTCTTAATAATTTTTAATTTTGAAAAGGATCGCTCAGCTGAGGCCACTGTTACAGGTATTGTCAAGAACAACAGCAAGGCAGTACATACATCGGAGAACGTGGATGTTATAGACTGATTATCCAAAAGTAGCATTTTAGCAAGCTGTAACACAGTCATGGAGGAAGACTCCTTTGCAATCTTCTCTCTGAAACAGGTCCTAAATGACACGAGCTGAGCTGGAAAAGCCTTTCCTATGTCCCTGTTGTAGTGTTCAGAGATACGTTTTGCCTTGTCATGAAGCTCATCGTCGCCTGCCAGCTGTAGGGTGGTGGGGTGCAGCGCCTCGAACATGTGTGAAACTGCACGCATAGATTTAAATCTCTGGGTCATTTGGTTGATTATTATATCCAAATTGGCATAGAAAATGCTCACTCTGAAATAACTTTCTGGATTTGATAGGCGTTCATCTTCAGCGAGCTCGTCAAAATGACGTTTAACTCTCCTTGTTCTGACATTTTCAAAAGTGAGCTGGATCGGATTATGAGCTCTCCCTCCCCATTTAGTTGCGAGAGTCTGTGTCGTTATTTTTGCCTCCTCGAAAGCATTTCGATACTCGGACATAGTCTTTATGGCATTCTCCAGCAGACCCACTGCCCTCATAATGTCCATTTTAGTGTCTTGGAGCAGTTTGGAGACGACATTCACACTCTCCAATATCTTGGTCTGGAGAACCACAAGAAAAATGAAATTAAATTTCTCCATCTCTTTCTTCAATCCCGCTGCTACTGTACGCTCATCCTTTGTATCACTTGTTAGCGATATTTTTGTTAGCGTCTTCATGACGTCAACATATCTGTAGCGCAGAGCTGCAAGAGAATCATAACGAGATGACCAGCGGGTAGGGCACAGTCGCTTCAACGTGACACCAGGGTGAGATGAACCATCGGATGAAATAATCCCATCCAGCATGGCCCACCGTTTAATACTGTGGCCAAAGAACGAGTAAATATTTTCAACAGTGCCATAAAACTTCTTGAGCTCAGTAATGTCATTCACAGCATCATTAAGGACTAGATTTAAATTGTGGGCTGCACAATGTACATAAGTGGCAAGTGGTTCCTTTTCTTTAATTCTCGCCTGTACACCAGAATAAATCCCACTCATGTTAGCTGCTCCGTCATAGCCTTGCCCACGACACTTAGAAAAATCAAGACCATTTGCTTCAATGCTCTTTATTATTGCTTTTTCAAGCTCACTAGCAGACGTATCCGTTGTCTCCTTGAAGCCCAAAAAAGCTTCTGTTATTTTTACATCAACAGCTACATCCATTTTATTCCTGACTATGGTTACATACCTATATACTTGGCTTAACTGGTCGTGCCTAGACAGATCCTGTGTGGTATCCATAATCACCGAATAAAACGGTGCTTCGTTTATTTCAGCTGTTATGTCCTGTTTAACTCGCTGTGCCAATATATATATGATCTCGTTCTGGATATCGGGGCTAAGGTACTTAACTGAGCCTTCAGGTCGACTTATCAGCTCTTTAAGCACAGGGTCGTAGGTTGCCAGCAGATGGATAATGGAGAGAAAATTCCCGCTGTTTGCCTGTCCCGAACGTTCCCTGTGCCCCCGGAATGAGAGGTTGCAAGTAGCCAGCATTAGTGTCACATTGACAATGCGTTCTAGCACTTGTCTCCAAAACGCAGCAGCGTTACGCACATCCCTCTCCATTTCCGCATCAATTGTAACGTTCAGTTTCCACTGCTCGTACACGTTACAGGCTATACAATGCATTTGGGAGGATTCATGGATATTTATCTTTTGAGCTAAATTCCCCCAATCTCTAACTCCATTCACCCATGCCTCCTTAAAGAATGGTGAACTACGGTCTCCAAACAGCCAACATGGCTCGCAGTACGCACGGTCCAATATAAGGGAGTAGCAAAGCCACCTACGAGGGAGTTTTATACCAGCCTTTGTTCTGGTATGGTAATGTGCCACATTAAAGGAACGCCTTTTTCCTTCATCCATTGGGAATGGACCGCTGGGTTTACAAGGCCCTGTAACTATAATATACCGTTTTAAATCGGCAGAGATGTTTTCGTCATATAGCCCCCTGTCTGTGGGGTACTTCGGCGGAGGCACAAGGGGGCGCTGCGAGTGATGTGTTGTTACCACTGTGTTCCCATTCTCTTGTGTCGCGTTAGCGGCCCACGAGGTACTCGGTCCAGGTTCTTCTGATCCTCCTGTGGCTGTGACTGTGTTTGACACGGAAGCCGCGACTGTCCCCAAGCCTAGGGTCTCGTTAGTCCTGCATTAATACAAATAAAATGAATATGTTTATCTACCTATTTGTAATATATGTCCTTCAAAGTTACCTGCTTGACAGTTCAGGGTGTTTTGGTTCCTCATGTACCGCCGAGAGCGAGTAACACGGGCCTAAGCTAGACGAGCATAACACTGATTCATCGGCAGCAGCAGCTAGGGAGTGCCGGTCCCCGGGTTCAATGACAGCGGTTTGTCTGCCTTTAAAAAATGCATTTAATTTGGGCAACTTTGCAATTTTGTCAGCCTCTTCTTTCTTTTGTTTTCTTTTCTGACTGCCGCTTTTGTGCTTATACGCTCCTCCTGGGCTAGGCATGATGAATAATAAAGGACTTGTCAGCTCAGATTATTTTTGTTTGCAGAACATAATTTCCTAACTAGTTAAACATGCAGTGAGAATTTTGTACCAAGTAAATTGTCTCATCAGGGCAGGGAGGGCTGGCCCCTTCACGTCGTGGGAGAGGTGCAAGTGCATTGCAGGAGCAATCAAAGTCTAAATACCAAGCCTTATGTAGTAGCTAAAGAAAAAAAAACCCAGTGACGCAATCGTAATGAAATAAATAGTAAAAAAATATTCTAAAGAATTAACATGACGTCACTGGTATTTATTGTACTACTTTCCTTCTTCGGCTGGGGTTTATTTTATCCATAGAGATATAAATATATAGAGTGCTAACCTACTTCATAAAGAGGGGGGGGGGGCGAGCTGAAGGTACTGTCAGCTGTTGTCTTTTATGCTCCGGGGATCATAACTTTAGATACTTATGTAGTGTTATCCTTATTAAATATTTTAATTGCTTATTATTCATTATTTTATTAAGAGAAAATGTTTTTAAATTTGTTTTTCAATCACATCATTCCATAACGCGCAATAATGTTTTTCTAACTTTTATTATAACCTCTTAATATAAAAATAGTTCTTAATTTTATTAATTTATCCCTAACAGTAGAGGTTTGAAACGACGTGCAATCGAAATTGATAAAATATGGGGGTAATTTTAATTATGGTTATCATAAATAACATTCATAAAGGGTACATATCAATATTTATCTAACGATTTTTTACAGAAGGAATTTTGACAGAAATGAATTTTTCACGCTAGGAATTTTTGCAAAGCGGAATTTTTACCGAAAATATGTAGAATTTTTATTTACTGAAATGATTATGCATTGGAGAAGGTGGAATGGCCGTGAACCCTAGCATATATTAACCCTAAAGAATCCCCCTTCAAAACGCAAATACTCCCGACGCCTTCGGGTTCCGGAATGGGGTTCGGAATTGGAGTATCTCGAATCTGATGACTTAAATATCCCGTGGAACCCCAAGGAATATGATTTCTTTTAAATATTCTTCCCTTACTTATTCCAAGTTCTTCAATGTTTTGATCCCCACCTTTCTTTAAAATGTTCACAATCGACACCTTCATTATTTTCCAACTGTAAGCACTCTATATATCTATATGTATATCTATGAAATGAGTATCCTGTTATTATATAGGTCGGTAACTCAGCTAGTCAGAAACATTATAGCCAGCAAAAAAATGACAGAGATAGTGAGACTCAGACACTAGACCGGTCATTGAATTGAAAAAATATATTTATTCTCATTATGAATTTCATGTTGATTTTTTTTCTCTTTCCTTCTTATTTTTCTTTCTTTTTCTCCCGTTGGCTCGGGCCCCTCATCCCTCGGGCCCCAATGCATATGCATCGGCTGCATTACTGGATGCTACGCGCCTGAACCTCTCCTATTAGCTACTTGATTTTGTTTATTTTTTAACATATTTTAAGGATTAAACTAAAGCCACCCATGGATTTTTTGAACACATTTTGCAGCATTTTTAGAGCTCTTGGAAAGAAAAGAATTCTTTATATTTACTCAGTTCGTTTTCTTTCAACTATCACGTTATAGAAGGGCGAGGGAGGATCTCTCAATTTGATTATAGGCTCCCTGAATCATCGGTTAAAATATATATTTGATTTGCTACATTTTAAGGTTATTTTATTTTTGCGTTAAATTATGCCATTCCTGCTTGTCTTTGAGTAAACCCCCGGAAAGAATGTTGCATTTATTTATATATTTTCCACTGTTTCTTCTTACTTTTTCTTCTGCAAGCTTTCATTACGGATATTATTTCGCTCAAGGGTACTATTATTCTTATGACTAAATTGTTATTTCAAAGATATTTGCGAACTCACCTAATCTACAATAATAGATATGTGCAATTTTCATGATATGTGCAATGTTGTACTAAGATTGCATTTATGCCGACTCAATCATCCAACGTAGAAATAATATGTCATTGGTCGAGTTCAGACCGATTAAGACTAACTAAGGTATTTTTATAGAAATATATGTGTTTGAAGTTGTGAAGAAGGAGTCGTAATTAATGTATTTCGTAATTGAGGACAAAGTCGTCTCTTAGAGAAAAGAGACGTCTGTCGCCAGCTCTGCGATGGTTTTATAATGGAAAAGGATGACAATAGAAGCTCTCCGCTAGTCATTTATTACGTGAAGTCAAACCTAAATTCTTAAATAGAAAAAATAAGCAGGCTGTGAGCGATCAGGAAAAAAATAGCGATCGATCCGATCAAAAATAGCGATCATAAATTCTTTGCGATATAACGATCAGGGATTTTTCCGATCAGCGATCCGATCAATTTAATTGCGATCAACAAAAAAATTAGCTATGTAATACTAATTCTCAGTGGTTTCTTCTGCATACTTTTTTTTCAACTTGCGAATACGATAAACGATAACTTTTTTCTCAACTTGCGATAAACTATAACGGTAAAAAATTATAACCCAACTTGCGGTAGCGATAAACATAACGAAAGATTTCCAAAAGAAAGTGATGACGTTTTTTTTTAGAAAACAATCTCCAAAAAAAGTGATGACTTTTTATTTTAGAAATGAATCTCCAAAAAAAGTGATGACGTTTTTTTAGAAAATAATCTCCAAACAAAGTGATGAAGTTTTTTTAAGAAAGAATCTCCAAAAAAGAAATATTTTTTCTTTTTTAGCTATTTTATACAAATTGATCGGAACGCTATTTTTTTAGTGATTTTCTTACGATCAAAGATATAAAGATCAGGACCTTTTGCGTTACTGTCAAATCAGCGATCAAATATCGCTATTGATCGCCGATCAGAAAAAACTCCGATCAACAAGACCTGAAATAAGTATCATAAATCCCTACTAATGAACCCACTTGAGTGTAACGGTCAATTCTTTGGGCTCTCTGACAATATGTAGACAAAACACTGACCTTGGAGCCTAAAGGATAACGTATTGTATCTATGAAGCCATTTAAACCTTAAGAGTAGATAAGGCTTTGGGCTTATTGAATATATAATACGTACATATTCCGTCTTCTATGTACTATGTCCTACTAGAGGTCGATGATATATATAGGTAATACGTTTAGCCGAATATATATTTTATTTTGTAAATATATCAGATGGTTGTCGATGCATATATCTAATAATTATCTGCTTAATAATACTTTAATATATTGTTGCTGATTACATTTCAGAGCCCTTAAATACAATTGTTTGATTTATTAAAATGTCCTTTTAATAAATCAAAAAATGGGAATACGCTATATTTTATTTTCCAGGAGTCAACGTATTCATAGGAACCACTGGTAAAAACGGGTACGTTTACTTCGATCTCCTACTGAGCTAGAAACAAAGAGAAGACCACACTTCACACACGGCATCGTGCTAACATTCCTCCTCACAAACCTCTCTATTATTGTACTTAGTATAGAAGAAGAAGGAAAAAAGTTATTCGTCATCCAGAGTGCTCCTGCTCTTGTTCTTATTATTGTTATTGGTTACATTGATTCATCATTGCTTGGGATCAAATTTCTCGAATGGGGTACGGTGGCCATGATTCTAGTCATTATATTTGCCCCGTCCTCGTCTCATCCTCCTCCTCAATGATCGGAGTAGGAGACGAGACGTTTTGGGAGATCCCTTTATCATGTGGTCGCTCCTAGCACTGACTCGGCTCTGATAATGTTCAACGGGACTCGCGGATCCAGATCCTTCTATAATAAGTACAATAATAGAGAGGTTTGTGAGGAAATGTTAGCACAATGGCCGTGTTGAAGTGTGGTTTCTCTTTGTTTCTAGCTCAGGTAGGAGATCGAGTAACCGTACCCGTAAAAACTGTGGCGAGAGCTGGAAGGCTACGTACGACCAGGCGATTTCACTTCTCAATTCACAGGAACCAGTTCGAAGTCCACTGAGAGGGGAAGATGTATTTGGGTCAACCTTATCAATAAGATCCTAGGTTTCAGTAATAACTAACTATATATATATACATATATACGTACTTATTGACGTTCGCGAAAAATTGTCGTTCGTTAATCGTTCCCCAAAAGTTATCGTTCGTCGTTCATCGTTAATTTAATTGAATCGTTCGTCGTTCATCCTTCGTTTGCCGTTGCGCCATTCTGAAAAAATTGACTTTTTTAGAAATAAATTTCTGAAAAAAAGTGATGACGTTTTTTTTTGAAAGGAAATTTGTCCCATGAAAATTTAAAAATCTTTTGTCATTTTTTTGGTGCCAAAAACGAACGACGAACGATAAAAATTTTCCTTATCGTCTTTCGTCAAAAACTTTGTCGTTCGTCGTTCATCGTTTGCGAAAGACAACAAATGAACGATAAAATCAAAAGTCCTATATATATATATATATACAGTATTGTGAACGGAACGGAAATTGAACTGCGTTCCGCGAACGGAACGCTAAAATTTGTCTTTTTTTTTTGCGTTTCCGTTCAAATAATATTCAAGAGGAAATCACTCAACCCTCGATTTTAGTATGTATTATACATTTTTATCAGTTTTGTTGTCGCTCACTAAATTAATTATTTTGTTACTAACAAACTTTATTTTTCCGTTCCTTATCCCTTTCGATCATTATCGTTCGGACTCCAAACTAAGGGGGGGAAGCTGCGTCCAGGTGTAGGTGTTAATTGATGCACTCTCTTTTGGATCAACGAAGATTTGGAGCCTACTTTGAACGTAGGGAGATGCTAATGGGCAACATATCTCCCTGAGTTCAAAGTAGGCTCTTTGGACATCGCAAAGCAATAATTTATTTACTAGAAGGGCCAAAGAACTTGAGATTTTCTTCTAGTCAACTTTCGCAAGAACCAGCAGCGGAAGAAAAAGGCAATTTCTTTGCCAAGAGGCCGAAGAAGACTGACTCAGCTAGGCAGGAGGTACCGCTTCTTAACCGATGAGTCTGAGGTAATGGAATCAATTATTGCTTATAAAAGGATTAAAACGTTTTTCATTCGACAGCTCTGAGAGACTCTTCTCCAAATCTAAACTTTTATTGCGGAGGACAAGGCAAAAGATAGGAGATGAAAATTTCGAAAAACAGCTCCTTCTAGCAGAAAAAATAGTGTAATTTATAAACTAAGTGTTATTCTTAAGATTGTAAATAAATAAACTTTTAGATAAAGCACTAATTATGAGTAGTATAGACCAGAGAATAATCGGTGGACCATATGTGGGTGGGATTTTTACATGTTTCACTTTTCATATGGTTCATTTTATGGTCGGGTAAAAAAATATGTTAATTTTTCGGTCGAGCCTCTGGTTCAATTATTTTATATCTAAATATATTATCGAAGTTTGTAAAGTTTTTGGAACTTAAAATTGTGGTACCTAACTTCAGCCGAAACTATTAGGGCCTGGTTTAAATTTATACCCGATACATACATGCAGTGAAAAGTCAAGAGCTTTCTTATGAGAATTTTTTGAAATCCAATTTTGAAGGAACGTAAAATTGAACAGCGTTCGCGGAACGGAAAGAATTGAACGGAACGATGAACGGAATGGAACGATGAACGGACGGGGAAAATTGTAATCGCGTATAATAACGCCTATATATATATATATATATATATATTGTTCTCAGTCATAGAGCCATTGGATGCTACTGCAATTCTATAGAACCAAATAGACAAAAATGGCGTCCAGAACTTTAATTTTACTCTGCATGTATGACAACTATATTTTTGTAAAATAATTTAAATTATCTAACTTTCGATATAAATTATTTTTCCTCAAAAAACCTAAATAAATATAGGAACAACTATTGGCTGATGTACGGAGGGTTTCTAGACTAAATTATGTTGGTATTATTTCGACCTAAAAATTGAACAAAATTGGGTGATTTAGGCTAATGAATGGTTTTGAGCTGACTGTCTAATATTAATTTGGGGTTATGATTTCGATTTAAAATAAATGGTTTCAAATACTTTTAAAAATTAGCAAGAAATTAAAAGAATGCACTATTTAGTGTGTGTTAGTTTTATTTAGTCTTTAGTTGTATGGTTAAAAAAGGAGCTGAACATTTGATGCGTCAAAATACGTCTTTATACTTTTTTAAATACACATTTAAAATATCTATAAGAAGACTCTAAAAGAGTTTCTTTGTTTTTATTTATATATTTCGCACATAGTCTTGGAAGTCTTATTTCAAGCCTCCTTGCTTTAATTATATTTAACATTTAAATTGCTCAAACTATTTATATAAGATGAGACAATATTTTTAATATATATTTGGGGTTTCAGGGGAATTAAAAGTAAATAAACATTCGAGGGTTTTATTTCACTGAAAAGAAATGAAATGAATGAAAAAATGGTTTCCTGCCTCTCTTTCTCTCTCTTTCGCTCTCACCACGATTTAATGGAGGTCCTTTTAAAATGAAAATAATAAAGAGGTCATCAGAGTCATCTTTCCTCCTGACGTCACCTTTTCTTCCTCTTTCTTCTTTCCATCAACAAATAACAAACACACAGACACACATATTTTTTTTACTGCCAGGGATCAACATCAGCATAACTTCTTTCCCCTGACCTTATCTCTCCTGGATGAAGTGTTTCCTTTCTCACGGGCTCCGAGGAGCCCTGAGCTGGTTCTCCCGGGTCTGGAGCTTCTTCTCCCGCTTTCTTCGCGTAAGCCTTCGCCTCGCGGCCTCCCACAAGACCGTCAAGTACTCGGCCCGGCCCTCCTCCTCAGTCCACTCTCCTCGCATCGCCTCTCACTCGTCAAACGGAAGGTCCTCGTCCTAGACCTGGACGAAACACTCATTCACAGCCATCACGAAGGCCTTAGCCGGCCTCTTACCCCCCAGGACCCGGGCCGGACTTTGTGCTCCGATCCTCATTGACCGGCACCCCCGTTCGCTTCCACGTACACAAGCGGCACATGTGGACACATTCCTACGCATCGTGGCACAATGGTATGAGCTCGTCGTGTTCACTGCCAGCATGGAGATATACGGCACGGCCGTCTCCGACCGGCTAGACAACGGGCAGGGATACTACGACGACGCTACTACCGACAGCACTGCACGCTCCTCAATGGATCCTACACAAAGGACCTCTCTGCAGTGAATGAAGATCTCTCTTCGGTTTCATACTGGACAACTCCCCCGGTGCGTATCGAGCATACCCAGCCAACGCCATACCCATCAAGTCCGGTTCTCGGATCCCTATGACACGGCACTACTCAACCTACTACCCCTCTTGGATGCACTCAAGATTCGTCTCCGACGTACGCTCTGTCCTATCCAGAAACAGAGAGGCCAGTAGACCCTGGTAAAAGGAGAAAAATCCATCTTCACCAGAACCCACCCCCCCCTTCACCTCCCTTCCCTAAAATCTGCCTCCTACAATCTTCCAATTCCTCACCCAAATATAACAATGCACCATATATGTATATCGTCCCAATACATCTCCTAAGGAGGTGTAATTTATTCCATTTTTTATATAGTAATATAATATCCACCACCGTAAATATATATTAATTGATAATATATTCATATTCATATTATAATATCTCCTATCATTATGAAATATCGATGATAGATTGGAAAAACACCAACAAACACATGGCAAGTATTTATTTGTTTTACCTCTACCTACCCATCATAGTCACCCCCTGGGGGTCACTATAGGAAGGCTCTAGAAGTGCTCGCTAGTCACACGTAATATATACCTATATAACGCTTCGAAAGGTGTCCAATAACCGCTCTGAGAGAGGTTGCCATCCTCTCAGGCGCACCACTATTGCCTTGAGATCCTCATCCTTGCAGGTAGATACTCTTACTTCACCTCTTAGGCTTACGAATATTTATATCTTTAATGAAGGAAATAAAATTGTTCAAGGGATACTTTTTTAGTTTGTTCAATTGGTTTTTTCTGATCAAATGCGGATTTTGCCATACAAATGATTTTTTGTGAAAATGTTATTCAGAGATATATTAATAGTGATGATCATAATTTAATATATATTATTTTAAAAAACTGCCAAGTATGGGTTCTTTTGTATTTTATAACGTATTATTATTTATATTATCATTAATGAGTAAAAATTATTGAACATTAAATGTTATGTCGTTATAAAACTGCTGTTTTGTATATGTTGTAAGGCTTAATGCATTAGGAATGCATTTTTAAGGTTTTTTTGGTTGCGATATTGTTATTTATTTATTATTATGAAAATACTCCGATCCTTATATTGAATGATCTTCAAAGAACTACATCTCTTAAACAATGTACATACTTTTTTTGCCACTACAGTCGGCCCTCGCTATTTCGCCCTCGACATCACGCAGTTCTTTTACTACGCGACAACGGCTTGGCTCCCGTTTTTTTTCACGGTAAAACATCGTCCCATATGAACTCTAAATTTCAATATATATATAAACATCGCGACCCTCATATATATTGCGGTGGTCGTGGTGTGGATCCGGGCCGTCGGGACTTTGCGAGGATGACTGTATTTGATTTCATTGAGTTGCAATATTCTGTGGTAATATTCTCCTTGTGTCTCTGCACATTAGAGTTAAAACAATGACTAGATGACCTTTCATGCTATTTGGTTTGATAAACATATGCAAAAGATTCATTTATATGAATGTAGATTCTAGAAGTCTCTTTTTAATCTGTAGGAATATAAAATGATCTTCACCTCCTCTTGGAAGGGAGTCGTGGCATTTAAACCCTCAATATTCAAAGTAGCTGAGCTCACAAAGCACTGAGTTGCTAACACTCTCATGGTAAATTGATTTTCATTCAAATTTCAAACTGATTTGTTGGACAAATAGTTAATGGATTTTAGCGTTAAAATGTTGTTTAAATGTATATTATTTGACGCAACAAAATTCGGAATTATATATATATATGTGTGTGTGTATATATAGCAGACTAGTTGACAAAAATTATCGTTCCTTTGTCGTTCACCAAAAGTGGTCGTTCATCGTTCGCTTTAAGATTACATCGTTCATTTGTGGTTTGTCAATTTGAAAAAAAATAACGATGTTTCTTAACTGAAAGAAATTTTTTCCGTTGTCCTTCTGAAAAAAAGTTATGACGTTATAAGAAAATAAGAAAAGCATTGGTCCTTTTTTGGTGACTAAAACGAACAAGGAACGATAGGACTTTTTTTTTGTTCGTCAAAGTTTTTGTCGTTTGCGAACGACGAACGATTACAAATGAACGATAAATCAACAAGGCTATATACAATATAACCTTTCTTTCAGGGACCCATTTTGAGCTTAATATAGCCAAATCTTCTTGTTTGTTCACATTTTTCCTTTAAATTTTCTATTATATCGATGAAACTTTGTTAATTTGAAATTTTTTGGACAATTTGAGTTTAAAAAATTGTAACTTCCATTTTTTTGTTATTGATCATGAATTAAATTCTGAAAGCCATAAGAACAACAATAATATACGTAATCTTTTGACACATCTTTATTTCAGTTGAGGAAAAATATCCTCTCAAATATTGGGACAATGAATTTTTTATGGAATGTTAAAGTGTATGATTTTGATAAAAATAATAAGGTTCATACCCCTAATTGGCTTCTACTTCTTTTTCTTCTTTATAGAATCTGTAAATGCATTAACGAATAAACCCAAGGCTTTCGAGCACAATATATCCTGAATAATCAACTTTTTAATTGTAATTTGCCGCTTCAAAAGCGTTATAGAATTTTCAAGAGATTTGACACAAGAACAAAAAATATGACAAACTGGCCCATATTGTTTTTTGGAAAAATTGGGGCGACTACTTCCATTCCCAACTTTTAATCCCGATATCCATTGGCCCTTTCTTCCAAATAAAAAGGGTCATTTTTAAATAAACGTGAAAAATAGGAAAAGTTGGTAGTCTAAGAAATAAGTGATGTGGAGATGTTTGGTTGGGGGGGGGGGGGGGGGGCAGGATTCAATTAGCCCGAATTTTAACAAGAGCTGTTAAATCGGTGAAAAAAATAATAGAATGAATATTTTCTTTATAGTAATTACATACTATGCATTATATTATATTTAAAAATCCAGTTGCTTTCATAATTTCATATTTTTTTCTACAACTAAATGTCCAATAACTCAGCCAATTTGGTCCGAATTTGAGAACTCACCCGATTTTTTTTTTTTTGGGGGGGGGGAAGGGGTAGTTGCCCCCTTTATCCTACGCCTATGGTCTGAGATGCTTCATTAAAGGGTTAGTTAGTGGAATTCGGGAGAAAATAAAGAACCGACTTTAGGGGATATGTGTCACTTGCGGCAATTTTTTCAAAGTTTTGAACTATTAGAGAATGTTCTTATATATATATACAACAGTTCATGATAAAATCTGTATACAAAACAGATGCCAGTAAGTAAAAAAAATCCACATAAAAACATTATAGCTCATAATTTTAGCATCTTACATGAACAATCGCATGAACTTCTCCCAAAGTATAATTAAACTATAAAAACACTATAAACATCAGGCGTAAAACATGATTTAAAATGTTTAAAGGTGATTTTAAGGCATCTCTTAAAACGATGGGCCGGGAGGAGGGGATATATTTGACCAAATCGCCAGCTAGCGTGTCACTGAGTTGTCCGTGACGGAAGGGATCCGGAGGTCTAATGTAGTATATCGAGCGAAGCGGATATACATATTGTCCTAATGTTCAGGGGACGATAAAAATTATACTTGTTGGAACACTCTTAAAAAATGATCTGATAGGCTATTTGATTTATTAAAATTCAACGGTACAAAACAAGATCAATCATGATTTGTGTTCACCATGATTTCACGTCATTTTCATAAAGTTCAAAGATCAATATACAAATCGGGATATTTCTCAAATCACCTATGTTTACAAATTTATGTTGTTGTGATGACGTCTCACACAGGCCTGCCAACTGCATTCTCTGAAGAGTATTAATATAGCCAACCTATTAAGAAAAGAAAGAAGAGGAAAAAGAAGAGGAAGAGTGATTGACGTCACAAATCAACTATCGACGTTATCCCTATTGTTGTTCATTACTCCCGAGCCCCTTTTAACTTTGAGACGTACTCTTTCCTCTTTCTTTCTCTCTCTTCTTTTTCCTTTTCTTAATAATTGGCTATTAATACTCTTCCAAATGCAGTTGGCAGCCGTGTGAGCGTCATCACAACAACCTAAATTTGTAAACATAGTGATTTGAGAAATATCCCCCAAATTTCCTCCTGCTTTCCATTTAACTTCATCAAGTTCCCACCTTTTTATCAAGAGATGAAAACGAATTATACTCGATTATTATGAGAAGAAGAGATTAGAAATATTGATAAACATACCGTATTTTATTTCTATACAGATATGTCCAAAAAATAGCCATGTGTTGGTGTTGCTATATGTTAGACATATAGGCATTTGTTTTTTATATACTATATTCAAATTGATGAAACAGTGAATCAACAAAGATCATTTTTTTAGGATGGAAGATCTGGGGAAAGTTTAGACAGATATATGTTTATAAACTTAATAGTAGAGTCGGCCCTCGTTACTTCGCCCCTCGACATCTCGGCAGTTCTTTTACTACGCGACGACGGCTTGGCTCCCGTTTTTTCACGGCAAAACGTCCCCATATGAACTCAATGGCAGAATATATATCAACATCGCGACCCTTATATATATCGTGGTGGTCGTGTAGTGGATCCGGGGCCGTCGTGACTTAGCGAGAGACGACTGTATAGAGTTTGCAGGACGGAGTGGGAAGAATTTATCCACCGGGACAATTATGCCATCGCCGGCCTTATACAGGCCCCAATTTGCCATTAGGAGGCTGTCATCGGCCGTTTATTTTCTTGAGGCGAGCGGCCCCCGGAATAGTCCCGGTACTCCCAGGTGGCCACTCCGCCCCTGGAAGTTTATATGAAATAAAAAAACTCTAAATTTTATGATTTGTCAATGATGATCAACTATAAACATATTGTATTAGTAAAAAATGGACGAAAATAATTGGGGAAGAGAATGAGGCCTAAGAAAAGATGAATCAGGAAGAAATGACCCAAGATAAATCAGGAAAGTTTATAAACAATAAAAACCAGAACAAGGAAATTATTATATATCTATAATTGCAAAAATAAAATTATTTTGACAGTACTTACTCAATTTATGTGAGAAATAGTGTTTGTAGACTATTTTTTTCATGAGGCATTACTTTCCTTTTCTATCCAGGGTCATTTATTTCTAGACTGTGTTTTCCTGTCCATTCCTTCTGGACACCAAAAGATATATGTCGAGGTAAATAAGTTTGAATATTTGGAACAATGAACAAAAAAACAGTATTTATTAATGAATATTACAGAATAACACAGTAATGGGCAGAACGAACCGGGACACTTTTTTTTCGCTGGGACCCGGGCCAGATTTAAAATTATCAAGCCGGGCGGGACTTAATATTTCGTTCCTTTCGTCATTCTGAAAGTGAAGACTTTTTTTAGAAAATATTTTTTTAGAAAAATTAAAAATCTTTTGTAAAAAAACGTCGGAACGAAAAGATTAAAGTCCGGCCCGGTGATTTTTAGACGCAGGCTTGGACGTTCAAAAAAGGCTGCCCGGACCGTAATGATAATGAGTCAAAAACGACCCACTAACACCCGAGGACGTCGATAATAAATTAAAATATATATATATATATATATATATATTCAAACCTTTTTGTTTTCATCTTCTTGAATATTAAGGTATTTTTATTTATTTTCGTGTCACTTCAAACTTATCAACAGAAAAGTTGACCAAACAAAGAAATAACGATTATATATATATATACAGGAGCGGAGTGGGAAGAATTTATCCTTAGGACAATTATGCCCTCCCCGGCCTTATACAGTCCCGGCGCGGATGGGCGGGCCTGAGGGGAGTCAGGCCCGCCCACCGAGTGACTTAGGCCACCCACCCACTGAGTGACGTGGGGCCCCGATTTTTTTAATGAATATGCCAACTGTGCCCCCCCATAACAACTGTAGGGCCCCCTCAAAAGCCTGGGCCTGCTGCCAGGCCTTACAGGCCCCAATATGTCATTAGGAGGCTGTCAACGGCCGTTTATTTTCTTGAGGCCACCGGAAATAGTCCTGGTACTCCCGGTGGC
>CP045900.1:1264743-1276167 GCA_013387185.1 Caligus rogercresseyi | reverse complement strand
TTCTAGAGCTAGTGATGGGATTTTCGGCTCTATTTTGAGATTCGGCTCTAATGGCTCTTCTTACTGTGGAGAGCCGGCTCTTTCGGCTCCCAAACGGCTCCCCATACACATTTTTTACGTTATTAATTAATTAATAAATTAAACCTAATTTTACAACATTTTGTTTCATTATTGACATTTTTAAGCACTTATGATGAGTAAAAATGCTGGATAACAATGCTTTATAAATAGAACTTTTATTATAACCAATTATTAAATTATCACAAAATAGCAACACTTACAAAAAAATAAATTAAAATTAATTAAACAGTAATAAATAGCCTATTAAAGCAGACATAACAAAAAGGCACCAGAATACAAATATCAAAAAGGCCTACAGTGCTATTAAATTAAAGAATAAAACTATTAAGGTTTTTAAAAAAGTATTAAACCAACAAAAATGCATCATAATACATATATCACTAGGCCTACAGTGCTATAAAAGGATTTAAAAAAAGCATATTAACACAAGTTTTGAACTATGAAGAACTCACTGAACTCACTTCAGACATAGGCCTACAGATTGGCGTTGAGAAAAACAAGGTGCCTTAGCTTGTCGGGGCTGATCCTATTCCTTCTCTCAGTAATAATCTGTCCAGTTTTGGAGAAGATCCTCTCCGAGGGGACGGATGTTGCCACTATGCAAAGTCTGCGTTCCATCACGCGAGTGAGCTGTGGGTAAATCAGTGCCTTTGTCTCCCATCAGCTCAGTGGGTCGGCACTGCGTTGGAAAAGAGGCTCCTCCAGGTAGGACCTCACCTCCAGAATTGCATCCGTTGTCGGGTTCCTGGTTGCAGTGTCTCCGCTTGCCCGCTCCTCAAAAAATCTCCACACAGCCGATGCTTGCGGCTCCTCCAGCTCACGCGCGGCTGCTCCCTCCTCTCCTTCATGACCCCCTTGCAGTTGAGATGACTGCCCACACCTTGATGCTGCTGTCGTAATTCTTTGGAGAGCTAATTTCTCAAATAAAAAAATACGATGACATAACATTAACAAAGTTTTATAGCCTATTAGGCTATAGTAGGCTAATATTAAAGTTCAATGTGCCTACCTCTCTGCGCTGATCTCCACTGTGACCTGGTCGAAGGGCTCCAGGACACTGCAGGCCTCTTTCAGAGCCTCCCACTCCTCTTGGCTTAGAGGAGCCACAGATGCGTTGATGACGGCCAATGTTGCGGTGACGGCATCCTTCGACACAAGCATTCGCTGGATCATGTGGAATGTAGAGTTCCAGCGGGTGACACACTCCTGTTTTAGCTTGAGCTCTGCCATCGACATCTGCCGCTGGGTGGCTTTCAGCTTTTGAGTGGCTGTTGTGCTGCGGTGGAAGAATTCCACTATTGCCTTGACTTTGTCCACAGTGGCCTTCATTGCCCTCAAAGCACTTCGTACAAAAAGGTTGATGGTATGTGCCAGGCAGGGATGGTGTGTCCATTTCAGCAGCTGGATGGCTCTCGTTATGTTTGCTGCGTTGTCTGAGACGCAGCAAACTACTTTCTGATCCACCCCCCACTCTCTTGCCACACGGAGGAGCTCTTCCGCCAGATTTTCTGATGTGTGTCTCTCGCTAAACTCGAAGCAGTCCAGCAGAGATGATGCCATTCTGTAATTCTCCACGTAGTGGCAGGTGACAGACATGAATGATGTGGTGGCGCGGGAAGTCCAACAGTCCGTTGTCAAGCACACTGCGGGGGCTCTCTTCACCCTTTCTTGCAGCGATGCCCGTGCTGCCTCATATAGGCCTGGGATTATTTTTTGGGACAGGGTTTTTCGGCTGGGGAGGGCATACATGGGGTTGAGGGCATAGCTGTAAGCCCTAAATCCAGCGTCCTCTACAATGGAAAAGGGCTGGAAATCTTGTGCTACCATCTTAGCAAGCTCCTCATAAATTGAGTTCTGTCGGGCGGGGGTTAGAGACTTCTGTAAAAACTGCCTCATTGTGCTCTGGGTTGTTGATGCGGGAAGGTGGGGTCCAGGCTGGGTTGTAGGGATGGGGGCAGGCATTGTGGCAGCAGCCGAAGATGTAGTGGAGGTGGATGCCCTGGCAGCCGAAGATGTAGTTGAGGTTGCACCAGAAGGTTCGCTTGGTCGCGACTCCGCCAGCAGTACCGCTGAGTGCAACGTCTGCATGTGCCTGTGTAGATTGGTGGTTGAGCCTGCTTTGTAAGAAATGTTGGCTTTGCAGAGTCTGCACTCTGCCCTGGAGCTTGTTGTTGCATTAAAATGCGTCCAAATCTAGCTCCTTTTTCTTTCGCCCATTTTGGCCTAGTGTTCTCACTCATCTTCTTCCTGCTGTGCGTGCGTCTTGACCGCTGTTATGTGAGTGAATGTCTATAACACCTGCCGATGCATTCTATACATTTTTCCAGTGTTTTCCCGCCACCTTATTAATTGAAAACTGTGATTGGTCAAAATGAAAAAAAAAAAAAAAACGGCTCCCAAATAAAATCCTTAAACGGCTCTTCTTGCGGAGCCGGTTCCTATCGTTCACTTCAAAGAGCCGGCTCTTAGAGCCGGATCGTTCGCGAACGACACATCACTACTAGCAGCATCATTCATTATTCCATTTTGAAACCTAGTGTGACTCTCGCGGTAATACGGGACAAATTGCGACCCGTTACAAATCAATACGGAATTCGTACTTTTGTTTCCAAATACGGGATGATTCCGTATTTCAAGGGACAGTTGGCAACCCTATCCTCTTTGATGCAAGAGAATAGGCTGAGCACCCTCTGGGGAGTCATCCCAAGCAACACATAACGTTATTCTAACGTTAGTTATTGGTTCCCTAAAGGTTAGGTTCGAACCTTACCAAAAACAAACGTTCTAATAACGTTTCCTCATGGTTACATAAAAAACTAACGAAAAAAACGTTCGGGAACGTTCCCATAACTAACGAAAATAACGTTCGCTTTTGGTTACCTCCTAACGTTCAGGGAACATTCTCATAACTAACGAAAGATTATATAAATTGTTCCATCCTGGGGTTAAATAAATCGGTGTCAATAACAAAAGATGTATCCACAAAACTTTCATCTATATAGGGTATCGTTTTCTAAAAAAAAAAGTAGTTTGCCTTATGAATAAAAAATCCAAATATTCATATAATTTTTTTAAAAGACTTTATTGATATATAGATATACATAAAAAATTATATAAATAAACATTATAGTTTTAAATTCAATCTCTAATCTAAATCTAGCAGCACTATCTAGAAAAATTAATTATAAAAAAATTAAGGAAACAAAATTGTTATCAAAAATACAGACATAAAAAATAATGTCGCAAATAAAAATAAAATAACAAAGATTGAATATAATTATTTTTAGTCTTTAGGCAAATTCCTGTACTGCCAAATAATCCGTTGTTGAGATTGGAGATGTCCAGCGGAGCAAGACAGATAAAATCGTACCAGATCCCCACATATTTCCACGGAATGGAACTTTTTTCTACCTGATTTACAATAAAATATAACAAATATAATGTAAAGGACTGCATCGCTTCAAAAAATATTGATTGAGTCAAGTAAATCTCTTTTTGTTTAATATTTGCTATTTTCTATAGTAAATCATGTGCAAAATAAATATTTCTACTATTTTAATTATCCTATGTCATTGTTATATTTGTATTTAACTAACGAACCTCTATGTTTCAGACCAATGAGTGATCATTCCCTTCAATATGGAGTAAACGAAGATTACCCTTGAAATTCCCCTGCTGGAAAGAAAGAGGAACGTGGACATATGTCGGAAGGATCATAAAATATTTTCCAAGACTTTCCCTCGTATAATTATTATCATACTTTTTTTATCCCGGTGCTAAAAATTGGCAACAGCAATTTACACGTATTTATAATTCTTAATGTACATCATTCAGTTTAAAATATACCTTCAGATAATTAATATATGTTGTTAAAATATCATTCTTTCTTTCAAAAGTATGATAATAATTAGTTGAGTTAATTAATTTAAGTGTTCCTATAAAATATAAAAAGATATTTTTTCCCCTGTCCACTTTGAAATTATCTGGATGAGGTCGTCCTTGGGGGAGCGGATGCCATAGCACTTCGTAGAGGACTCGGGCCCCATGGGGGAGATGGCTTCCACCTGAGGGTGTGGAAAGTCTTTGCTTAGTTCCCAAGAATGTATTTAGAGTGACGTGAAGAGTGAGGCCAATGCAGGCGAGGGCGTGGTGGTGTTCGGTCCACCTTCTTGAGTGTGGGGGATGGGGGTCTCTTCCCAGTTCCATGCAGGGTCGCTTGTGTAGTATCTTCCAGTGGTTTCTGCGATAACTTTTTTTTCAACTTGCGACAATCTGGGCTCCTCGGGGCGGCGGCTATTAGTTTGAAGGACGCGGGTGGGTGGCGGGAAGGGAGGTCGTCCCACTGCATCTTTTGCATAGTTAATAAAAGGTGAATTTTGCAAACGAAAACGTAAGTAATTCATTTTTCTGCTGCAAAAAACGATGGATTCACTTGAATAGGAGACTCCCGAAGAATAGGCTAGTAGGTAGACAGGACAAGGGCAATGACTCTTTCTCTCTCTCTCACGGGAGTGCATTCCTCCCTCCCTCCGGGGTGTCCAACACGTCATCTTCTTTGATGCAGACGGAATAAGCCAGGCAACCACCATTTAGGAGGGGGGGGGGGGGGGTAATGTCCTTCAGGGTCTGTCTGTCTCCGACACATCATCCTCTTTGATGCAAAGAGAATAGGCTGAGCACCCTCTGGGGAGTCATGTCCTCCTAAGGTTCCACTCCTTGCTCCATGCTTGATCCGAGGCTGTGTCACGGTGAATTCTTGTCACAAATGTTGTGTACGACGGCACAGCCGGCAGGCCAGTAATTAGGAATCCTGGATCCTCGGAAGATTTCCGGGAAAAAAACACTCAAATTCCAATGAAAAAGGTAAAATTCCTCTTTATTGTTTACCTACGTTGTGACGTCAGTTTCTCTCTCTCTTTCTATCTCACTGGGTGACTTATAATTTCTCTAAAAAGGGCAAAATGGAGAGGATTTAAAAAATATTCATTTGCTAATTTTTATTAAAATAAGGCATTTTATGGAACACCAAGCATATCAAATTAAAGCTTGATATTTTTTCTTCATATTCATATGAATTTTAATCATGTAAAACATTTTAGTGAGGAACAGCGAGTCTCTACGTAAAACCCTTCATTTTTTGTACAAAATGACATATATTTTAAAGTCTAAATGTGCCAGAGACAAATTAAAAATTGAAATGAGTACTTTGATCTAAGCTCTATCAAATCATTGCTATTTATTTTTCTATACTTCAGTCCTTGTATGTCAATAATGGCTCTGAATCGAAAAAGTGCTGAAAAATTTGAAATCCATTTTGCTCTGAATTTATCACTAACTTTGAAAAATGAATACCATATTCGGAATCAGTGGATAAAACTCTATAAGAATTAGTGAAAATTAGTCCGATCTAAATTTGGCTGTTGCCCAGTGTAATTCCCAGGGCTCTCAAGTCTCACGCATTTGGCGTGTGACACACATTTCCATCCGTTTACACGCCACGCTTTGTATTTATCTCGCAATTAAATTATCACGGTCCGTTCGTTGAAAAAATATCAATCATTTTAAAATGGAGTTGTATAAGAAACATTGATTAAAGTTTTAATACAAAAAACGTCCACACTTATTGGACAGAAAGTATCTTTTAAAGTTTTCTTTTAAAAACTATATAAAAGGACGAACGCCAACAACAAACGCTTATGTCGTCTGTTCATTATATTGTTTTAAAACGAAAACTAAATGACTCAAAGCAAGCCACAAACATATACAATAAACAACACATAGACAATAAAATGATAACAAAGTTTAGCATGAAGTCAATAATTATTTTGTTTGCATGAATTTATGCGTCATTTGCCAGACATCCATCCTTGCGTCGACCAAATCTCACTCTGAACTAACTTCAAAACTTGAGAGCCCTGGTAATTCCTTTCCGGATTATTAATTTTAAACTATAATGTTTATTTCTGTATTTCTTTTACGTAACTACTCCGGTTTATATTTTTTTGTATGCTTTTCTGTTTTGATGTACATAGTATATTTTAATAAAGGAAAAAAATGTGTGTTAAAGTAAACCCTTCAAAAACTGCATTTAATGCAAAGTTGAAATTGGTTATGTTAATGGGTCACCACATAAAACAGTAATAATCATGGTGACTATATATAGTCATCTTGAGTAATACTATCTGTGGTTGACGTCATGTTTTTTTTCTTCTTGATGAATGAGGTTACTCGAAAACAAAGAAGAAAATCACCTAAAACATTGCTCTTATTTTAAATTGGTTTCCGATGCAAAAAACAACTTGATAATTTCAAAGCCAAACTCAATTTAAAAATTGATGCAGGGATAAGGAACTACAAATTTATTTAAAGAAATGCAACAAAAGCGCAACTGATATATTTCAGCATTGAAAAGTAAATGCAAGATGTAGGTATGGTTTACCGTTTCACCTACCTAAGAGAAAAAGAGAAAAAAACAGCTGCCGATTTAGATACGGTAATCTATATGAAAAAATCTCAATGACACAATAAATTTGCCAGTCACCAACCTCTCCCTGTCTTTTTCTTTCTATATCAGGTCTGTAAAACAGGTAACCATACCCAAGATATCATAGTGGATGAAGTCAAGGCGTAATATGAATGTGCTCTTTTGGTGTTGGTGCCGATGGAGTTTCGGATTCAAACAATTGGGAGCAGTTGGACATAGTTATTTGCTATGTTATGAGCCCGCTATCCTGTGGAATGCTTCTTGGAAGTTGTTGACTGTGAGTAAGTTACTGGTTCGGTCATATTTAAAGAGCGTGTTGCTACGTAAAATGAAATGGGCCTATATCAAAGTAACCTCACGTCTCAGACTATTTTTGAGCGGGGAATATGACTGAACATCACCGAAGGGAGACGAAGGAGTTCCTGTAGTCCACGAGTCCCATTTAAAAAGTGACTCCGGACACAGGAATTCCTCCTCATGAATAAAATAACTCAAGCTGTTTAATTGTATCAATGAATACTAAAACAACAAGGAAAAGAAGGCTCGCGAGTAAAATACGATGAGGGATCTAAAAAGGAAAAAGGAGAATACGCGTACATTCTCCCCTTTCCTTATTTATTTCATAACAAATTATGATTTTGAGAACGAAATATATATTTACCTCCGCCGAAGGAGGTATTGTTACCTCCGCCGAAGGAGGTATTGTTTTCACTGGCGTTTGTTGGTTTGTTTGTCAGCAGGATAACTCAAAAAGTACTGAACGGATTCAATGAAACTTTGTGGAGTTGTTGAAATGCCAAAAGTAACAAGTGATTAAATTTTGGCATCTCTAAGTGCTTTTTTAATATGCAAAATGAGCAAAATACTACTACTAATAATGAAATGGGGTCTCTATTCAGGGAGTAGGAAGAACAAACGCTAAAAAAATATTCATTGACGTATTATTGTTCATATATCAGCTCAGGACTATGTTAACCCAGTGACGTAGCTTAAACTTCTTCCGTCTTCCCATCTCTGAGTGCTTTTTTAATCTAGCAAAATGAGCTAACAGAGAGGAAACAATGATTAGAGATAGAAAATCGGGCGTGTGAAAGGGAGAATGTTTGAATAGGAATGTTGTGGGGATCGGCGGAGGTACACACTCTCTGAGTGTATATATGCCTCTAGTTTTCACTGGCGTTGGTTTGTTTGTTTGTTGGTTTGTTTGTCAGCAGGATAACTCAAAAAGTGCGGAACGGATTCGGATGAAACTTTGTGGAGTTGTTGGAAATGCCAGAAGGAACAAGTGATTAAATTTTGGCATCTCTGAGTGCTTCTTTAATATGCAAAATGAGCTAAATACTACTAAATATTTCAAGTTAGCCTACTCTGCCAATAGATGTCGCTGTGCTGTGCTCTCCTCTTTGATGACGTCAGTTTCTTTTTCTTTCCATTTAGCTCTAGAGTGTAAACAATGATATGTTTTGACATCTGCCCTGGCTTTTTCTCCTAAATAATTTTTTGGAGTGTGGGGTTTTCCTCCTTTTTTTCGGCCCGGAAACCGCAGGAATCAATGGGTAAGCCTCCAAGGGACTGCCTGTGAAGGTCCTGTCCCCCCCCCCGTGGAGCCCTCGCCTGCTCTGGCGAGTCGACCCCCCATCTCCGCCTCTTCCCTCTCCGTGGGTTTTTTGGAGCTCCCCCAGGAAATCAGGTGCCGAGAGCGTCTTTCTTTTGGAATTTCCGTTGAGGGAACCCTTCCCAATCCCTCTACGCCGCCCCAGTCGTGAAAAATCCGCCTCGGAAGGCTCATAAGGACCCCGTGACGTCATTGGAACAACCTGGAGGGGATCGCGGAGGTTTGCACTCTCTGAGTGTATACATGCCTCTAGTTTTTACTATTTACAAATTTTATGGACATATATTAAATAAACATAGATACATTTAAGACATTCTGCAAAATTATAATAACATACATACATTTTGTTTATTCTCCTTTAAGTTTTTTCAATCTCTTAGAATTATTTGTAAAATTTTGACTGCTTGTTTTTCTTTTGTTTTTGTGAATTTGATCATTGATGTCCGAAACATAATTTTGGACATACAATTAAAAGTTTTAGCAGCGATTTGTGGAAGAAATTTTTCAAAGGAATGGTCTACTTCGCATTCTGCTAAAATAATTTCCAAAGCGTAAGTATCATTATCCAAAAGTTTAATAAACGAACGAAAAAAAATACTTTTGAAGAAGGGGAAGAAATCAACTCTTTGAAAATACTTTTTGAATTTTGAATTTCTGAAAAAAATGTATAAACAAAGGAACACGTTAAAAAAAGAACACCAGAAGGACGAGTTAGCCCACCTCGATTAATTTGATCTAAAAGTTTACTTTGATCATCAATATTTTTTAAAGAGAATAATTTTACATCGAATTTTTTATTTAAAGCTGTCAATAACCCCCTAAAAATTTCCAGCAAATATTCAACTCGTTTTGTAGAATATGTTTCGTCAAAATTATACTAATATTTTTATCCCTATTTTGACTTAGAGCCTTGAAGCGAGCCTTTAGGTAAGTTATTGTAGAGTCAGCCAATCCAGTTTCTAAATTCAAAGATGAAGAAAGTTCCGTAAGGCGACGTATTACAGGTAATGTGATAACTTCTTTACGTAGATCTCTATAAAGACTCGTTGAGAAACCTTTCCAGGACATAGATAAGGCGTACAAGGCAGGACTGTATCTCCGTTGTTGTGGACATTTAAACAGCAAGGATAATTGTTCCATCAAAAAGTTTAATTTCTTCTCTTTTGCTTCGTCCAAATGGGGCAAGCTATTTGTCAAATGATTTAAAGCTGTGTTTAATTAATTTTCCAAGCTAAATAGTTGATTGGTGGAAGAGTTTGATGTCAATGAATTTAAGAAGGCCAAAATATTAAGAAGGGTGTCACATTTTGTAATATGATTGTTCTTGGTGATATGTTCGAGATGATTAAAAGATAGATCTCTATCTTTCACCCTGAAAAATACAACATAGCAGGGAATAAAGTCATCATAGTTGTATGAATCGGTATGAATAAGAAAATACTAAGGAATAGTCAAGTTTTGATATGTGAAAACAATTTATAAATAAAGAAGGTTAAGGAATGAAGTTTGGCTTACCGTATATGGATTGTCATTTCTTCATTAATCTTTAGACTGAAGTCTATTGACGGTCCTCCATGACTAAAGTTCATCTTGAAGAACATCAGCTCTTTATCTTTTTCATCATAATGTTCTTGAACGCCGCTCGGAAGGCAAGTCCTATCCATTTTAATTTGAAGCTCTTCGAGTGTTAAAAATGAGTTGGCCTCTTCAAAAGCCTTAATCTTTTTTAAATTCGCTCGTTTTCATTAAGGAGTCGTGAGGAGGAGGTTGAGGTGGAGGAACGCTTTGGAGGAGGCTTTTTTGAATAGTAGTGAGGAAGATTTGGAAAATTGGAAGAGACGGCATCTTTTTTAATATCTTAAGACAAAGAGTTTTTCCAGATCTGTCTGAACGTGATGGATTAGAGTCAGTAGACTCTGGCTTATAATCGGAGGGCATGAAATGTACGTCACACAACCCAGAATGTCTTGAAGGTATCGAATTTTTTCGCGGAACAGCCTTTGTCCAGAGTTGGCGTAGGGACTCATCCTTGGGGAACATATGAAACCGTCTCTTTTTCCCCTCATTGCCCTTTGGTTTGTAGCCACTCTTGCAACCCGGAGCAACACAAACCTTCCCCATTGTCGTCTAGTTTGAAGATAAATAGGTAGTTCTAAAACGATTCCTCTACACACTTCCACTACTTCATTCACGCGGCAATAAATAAATTAGTCGATCCCACTTTGTATTTGTGTTTTGAAAGGTTGCGCGACTTTACCATTCCTGATTGCTTTAGTATTCATTGATTGTATATATTTACAATCATAACAACTACAGCTTTCGGTTTATTTCTTTACTTTATTTACCCTTGCTCATAAAAAATATTATTAATAATAGAAAAAGGGAGAGGTTTGTGATTCATTTGATACTATAATCCAAGAGATGCCAGAGAAATATGAAACAAGAAATATGTCTATGCTTTCTAATCGACAGCAGTTTTTCTATTTCTATTTCATGTCGGTAAAAAATAATCCCTTGCGGGAAAAATTCCCTCTTATTTTTAGGGGAGAATGCTTCAATCTATTCAGGAATGGCAGCATGTTCGGATATGTAAGGGGGCCAGATTCCAAGAGTAGTAGTAGTCTTATCCATATACTAACAGTTAAAATGAAAGCCAAAAAATAAAATACTTATCAATCAACAAACAAAAATCTCTTTTATATATATTGTCATGGATGTACCATAAGTATATAGAAAGGAAAAACTTATAGGGATAATTCAGCAATTTGTCTATTGTTCATATATATAGGTAATTCACCTTTCATAAATTCTATATTTTAAGTTTTCCTATGTTCTAAAAGAAATCCCTAATTATAAGCTAGAAATAATTTCGGATTTTTTATTACTTTGGGAATCAAAGATTCCATCTAATTATTTGGGTGACCAGAAGAAATGTCTTAGAAAAAATAAGACATAGGAAGAAACATTCCCAGTAGTTGGACCAGTAAGCATGCTCCAAAATAAAAAGGAAAATTGTAAAAAAAATAAAAAATAAAAATGGTGACTCATGAAAAAATGGCCCAAATGCCTGGGTAGGCAAGTATTTGAGTGGAATACACCTATTTATATTCAATACTGTTCTCATATAATTGAGTAACCATGAGACAAATAATTATTATTTGTGTAATTAAAAATATATTTTTCCTTATTATTGATGTAGACAGGACAAAATTTATTTGTGCCATTTTTTACCTCCGCCGAAGGA
>CP045900.1:1241894-1264643 GCA_013387185.1 Caligus rogercresseyi | reverse complement strand
ATATATATATATATATAGCAATGAATACTAAAACAATAAGGAAAAGAAGGCTCGTGAGGAAAATACGATGAGGGATCTAAAAGGGAGAATACGCGTACATTCTCCCCTTTCCTTAGTTTCATAACAAATTAGGATTTTGAGAACGAAATATATATTTTTTACAATTTTACAATTTTTATGACATATATTAAATAAACATAGATACATTTAAGACATTCTGCAAATATATAATAACATACATACATTTTGTTTTATCCTTTAAGTTTTTTCAATCTCTTAGAATTATTTGTCATATTTTGACTGCTTGTTTTTCTTTTGTTTTTGTGAATTTGATCATTGATTTCCGAAACATAATTTTTGGACATACAATTAAAATTTTAGCAGCGATTTGTGGAATAATTTTTCAAAGGAATGGTCTTCTTCGCATTCTGCTAAAATATTTCCAAAGCGTAAGTATCATTTTCCAAAAGTTTAATAAACGAAAGAACAAAAATATTTTTGAAGAAGGGGAAGAAATCAACTCTTAGAAGATACTTTTGAATTTTGAATTTCTGAAAAAATGCATAAACAAAGAACACGTTAAAAAAAAGAACATCAGAAGGACGAGTCAGTCCACCTCGATTAATTTGATCTAAAAGTTTACTTTCATCATCAATATTTTCTAAGAAGAATAATTTTAAATCGAATTTCTTATTTAAAGCTGTCAATAAATTGTGGCAAGAATGACAGGCTATAGTTTTACATAAGGAATGCGCGATATAACCAGAACAAAAGTAAACTATAGATACGTCATTAATATATTCAAATGAATCTTTAAAAGTAAATGTTAAAATTGGAAAATATATTTAGAGAAGACGACTTAATCTTTTCATTTGTTGAATTTATATCCTCAGAAAATGATATTCCAGATCTTTCAGTGAAATTTTGCCTAAACTTATGATATTCTTCATTCAAGGCATTTTTCTGAATCCAAATATTTTGTACAATATGTTTCGGTCAAAATTATACTAATATTTTATCCCTATTTTGAGTTAGAGCCTTGAAGCGAGCCTTTAGGTAAGTTATTGTAGATTAGCCAATCCAGTTTCTAAATTCAAAGATGAAGAAAGTTCCGTAAGGCGACGTATTGTAGGTAATGTTAGAACTTCTTTACGTAGATCTCTATAAAGACTCGTTGAGAAACCTTTCCAGGACATAGATAAGGCGTACAAGGCAGGACTGTATCTCCGTTGTTGTGGACATTTAAACAACAAGGATAATTGTTCAATCAAAAAGTGTAATTTCTTCTCTTTTGCTTCGTCCAAATGGGGCAAGATATTTGTCAAATGATTTAAAGCTGTGTTTATTCATTTTCCAAGCCAAATAGTTGATTGGTGGAAGAGTTTGATGTCAATGAATTTAAGAAGGCCAAAATATTAAGAAGGGTGTCACATTTCGTAATATGATTGTTCTTGGTGATATGTTCGAGATGATTAAAAGATAGATCTCTATCTTTCACCCTGAAAATACAATATAGCAGGGAATAAAGTCATCGCAGTTGTATGAAGAAGTATCAATAAGAAAATACTGAGGAATATTCAAGTTTTGATATGTGAAAAACAATATATAAATAAAGAAGGTTAAGGAATGAAGTTTGGCTTACCGTATATGGATTGACATTTCTTCATTAATCTTTAGACTGAAGTCTACTAACGTCCTCCATGACTAAAGTTCATCTTGAAGAACCATAGCTCTTTATCTTTTTCATCATAATGTTCTTGAACGCCGCTCGGAAGGCAAGTCCTATCCATTTTAATTTGAAGCTCTTCGAGTGTTAAAAATGAATTGGCCTCTTCAAAAGCCTTAATCTTTTTTAAATTCGCTCGTTTTTCATTAAGGAGTTGTGAGGAGGAGTTGAGGTGGAGGAACGCTTTGGAGGAGGCTTTTTTTTGAATAGTAGTGAGGAGATTTGGAAAATTGGAAGGGACGGCATCTTTTTTTAATATCTTAAGACAAAGGTTTTTCCAGATCTGTCTGAACGTGATGGATTAGAGTCAGTAGACTCTGGCTTATAATCGGAGGGCATGAAATGTACGTCCACAACGCAGAAGTCTCGAAGGTACTAATTTTTTTCGCGGAACAGCCTTTGTCCAGAGTTGGCGTAGGGACTCATCCTTGGGAACATATGAAGCCGTCTCTTTTTCCCCTCATTGCCCTTGGATTGTAGCCACTCTTGCAACCGGAGCACCACAACCCTCCCCATTGTCGTCTAGTTTGAAGATAAATAGGTAGTTCTAAAACAATTCCTCCCAACACTTCCACGCAAACGGTCATACCGTACCACCATGTTACCGAGCACCCTCCTGGTGGTAAAGGAGCGCTACTCTACCTGGTAGCAGGGATGTTTTCATATATTGCTATATTTTAAAACGGTCATCATGGTGGTAACTTGGACAGCTTGAATAGTTTCTCAGTTTACTCCAGTTTAAAGTTGACAACCACGGCCACACTTCCCCTATTCAAATTTAACCAGCAATACTTAAATTAGTCCATCCCGCTTTGTATTTTTGTTTGAAAGGGTTGCGCTTCTCTACCTTATCCTGATTGTTTAAGTATCATTTATAATATATATATATATATATATATATATAATAATATAATATTATATATTATATATATATATATATATATATATATATATATATGTAGAGGACTTCTGTAGGTTCACTTCTAGACTAGTTTTATACATGATGAATAGAGAAGATGTTCCTTCTTTAAGAGTCTTTTTATTACTGAGTTCATATTTACAAATATACAAGAACAAAAAAGGACAAGGAGATATACATGTAAATAACGATGAAACTCACGCACCACATACTTCCCCCCTCAGACTATTTGGGCTTTAAGTTGTATATGGATACAGACCTTGGTTTTCCATCAATATCAATTACGAAATTTTTACGCAGTTTTCTTATTATTCTGTATGGGCCACTATAACAAGGGTCGAATGATGACTTAATTGGGGGGCTTAATAAATAAACTTCGTTTGCTTGCATTAGTTTTTGAAGTTGGCTGTTTTTTGTGAAATTATCCTTTTATTGTTGTGACTCGTGTTGAATTTAAATTTACAGCTCTTCTCAAAGGGAAAAATCGTCCCAATAGAACGAATGGGTTGCCCATAGAGTTTTTCAGCTGGAGAAAACTTATCGCCATTCTTAGATGTTGTCCTCAAGTCTAAAAGAATACTAGGCAAAACCTCTACCCAATTTAGTCCTGAATCAACAATTTTACATCTAATGGCCTCCTTCAACGTCCTATGCTCCCTTTCGATCAGGCCATTACTTTGTGGATGATATGGAGATGTTAAAATATTTTTTATCTGAAAATTGCTCATAAATTTTTCCCAAACCAGTGAACGAAACTGACCACCCTGATCTGTTGTAATTAATTTGGGATAGCCAAACCGGGATATCCAATTTGCTTTGAAAACTTGAATAATTTTTTCAGTATTTGCACTAGCCAAAGGATATACCTCTAACCACTTGGTTGTCCTGTCTATTGCTGTTAAAGCCATCGTTTTTCCATTGGCTTTTGGGAAAGGTCCTATCAAATCAATATTCACGTGGAAAAACTTGTGTTCGGGGGACTTAATATGGTCAAATGGAGGTTTAGTTAACCGTACTATTTTTGACCTATTACAGGCATCACATTTACCAATTATTTTTTTATATCCATTGACATATTATGCCAATAAAATTGCCCGCTAATTTTCCTTAGTGTATTTTTTATTCCTCTGTGGGATTCATCGTGGAATTTCCGAACTAAGTCAGACATTAATGATTTTGGAACAATTGGTCTAGCACTTTTCGATCTCACATCACACCAAATATGCTGATCCTCGATCTCAATTATTTCAGCAAGGGGGGTAGCTAACCTTACATTCTCTTTATCTTGCTCGTCTTTAAATTGTTTCCAATCATGAAAATTTAATCGTAAGAGGCCTATTCTTGATAAGAAATCTGCGGGTATATTATCTTTACCAGAAATGTGTTTTAAAATTATCCCCCTTTCGTTAATTTCTGAAAAGTATCTAAAATATTTATCTGGCCATTTTGGATTTTTAGCAAACTGGGAAGCTACCAAGGGCTTGTGATCTGTAAAACAAATTGTTTCGCGCCCTTCAATCAAATGATTGAAGTGTCGCGACACATCCCTTACAGCAAGTAATTCACGAGCAAAGGCTGAATAACGTTGTTCCCTTTCATTCAATGCTCTACTATAAAACCCCAATGGACGAAACAAACATCCCTTACCTTGTTCAAGTACACCTCCAATTCCTATATCAGATGCATCTACGCATAGACGTATTTCTTGTCCAGGGATATAATTAGTAAGAGAAGTAACTTTATCGAGTCCTTTTTAAATTTCTTGAAATGATGATCGATTTCAGGGACCAGCCTATTTTGGCATTAGCCTTTTTACCCTTTATTAAATTATAAAAAGGGCTTAGTAATTCGCCTAAATAGGGCATGAATCTTCTATAATAGTTACTAACTCCAATAAGTTTGTTGATATCTTTTACTGTCTTGGGAACTTCGAAATGCTTTAATTCACTTATCTTTTTATCATTTGGGGTTAGTCCATTTGAACTGATTGTAAACCCCAGAAAGTCTACTTTTTTCTTACAAAACATACTCTTGTCAGCGTTATAGCTCAAGCCATTTTTCTTAAGAATTCCTAGTACTTTTACAATCAGATCATGATGATCATTCTCTCCCCTGGAAAATAGTAATATGTCATCGACATATGCAAAACATCCCTCTATACCCCCCAATACTCCATCAATCATTCTTTGAAATGTACCTGTAGCATTTTTCAAACCAAAAGGCATCCGAACATATTGAAAGAGGCCACAAGGCGTAGAAATAGCGGTTTTTTCTTTATGATCTTTGAGCATTGGGATTTGATGGTAAGCTTTTAACAGATCAATTTTAGTGAAAAAGACGGACTCACTTATTTTTTCGTTAAAAGTTTGTATTGACGGCATTGGATATTTATCAGCTTTTGTTATATTATTTAATAGTCTATAGTCTCCAACAAGACGCCATTCTCCATTTTGTTTTCTTACTAGATGAACGGGAGAAGACCAGTTTGATTTAGAAGCTTCAATTATTTTATTTTTTAAAGAATATCGATCTCTCTTTTGATAATTAACTCCTTTTCAGGCCGAAATCTCCTTTGCCGAGCTACAACAGGCATCCCCTCAGTTTCAATGCTGTGATAAAGTCCATGCAGGCAATCCCCTTTAAATGAGTTATCATGCAAAGCTGAATTTTTTTTACTACTTGATCAGAAAATAAACAAGAGCCCTCACTTTTTATATTGTTCACCCTTTCATCTAATCGAAACAACCTCCTATTTGACGAATCTACTACTATTTTAAACTTACTCAAAAAATCAAACCCTATGACACCAAAAGGAATGTCTGTCACAATAAATTTCCATTCAAACTCATCAAGAAAAGGTAATTTCACTTTTTGATGGGAAAAGCCATGATTCTTTAAAGACAAATTGTTAGCTGCTACAAGCTTAACTTCTGATGGAAATAAATTAATAAATTTTGAATGAGGGATTAAAGATCGTTCAGCACCTGTGTCAATTAATAATGTTATAGGTCTGCGATAGGATGTACAAGGGTCAGTGACGTGAGTTTCAATCGTGAACAAATTAGAATGAGATATTTTTGACAAAAAAATATTTGTACAATAATTGTTTTTATAGAGCGTCGGGCCATCCCGACGCTTAATTAGTTTTTTGATTGATTATTATTTAAAATTTTAAAGCATATATTAGGGGAATCACAACGATAAGAATTTCTTCCATATTTATTATGAAAAAAACATAACTTTTTTTTAAATGGATGACTACCTGATACAGGTGCAGAGGTGTTTTCTTGTTGAGGCAGATTTTGATTCCTTATCCCTTTGACTACAAGAACATCATCTTCTTTACTCTTCTCTTCCAAACAAAACGCATTAGGCCCGCACGCTCCAATATTTCGTTCTTCTCTTTTCGCGCACTTGACAAAGTCCTTATAGTTGTACTTGTCGAACTCCTGAGATAGGTGTTGGCGGGACGAAGAGGGTAAACAGGATAAGATAAGCCTTTTGATGAGTACTTCTTCAAAGTTCTCTCCACCCTTTTTAATATCATCAATTAAATCCCATGCCTTCGCCTCCACTTTGATATGCACAAATTGTTCGCATTAGGGATGAGGTTGAAGAGTTCATCAATTTGATCCTGTGCATCTCCATTCGTAGTCTCTTTTAGAAGTGCCTTCAATCGCGAGTACGGATCCTTAGAGTCCTTGCATTTGTTGAGCTCATGCTCAGAAATCCTAGAGAGGACGTCCTCTGTCAAGGCACTCAACAAATGATAGAATCTTGTTGTTTCCTGATTTATTTTGGCGAGCTCAAATTGAGCCTCCAGCCTCAAGAAATATCCTGTTGTTCGGATAGATGTGAAGGGGGGTATTTTACTGAAACATGATTAATGCTTTCTTCAGATTCCAAGATTCCTCCTTCACCGTATGGACTCTGTGAGTCGGGGTCACCAATGTAGAGGACTTCTGTAGGTTCACTTCTAGACTAGTTTTATACATGATGAGTAGAGAAGATGTTCCTTCTTTAAGAGTCTTTTTATTACTGAGTTCATATTTACAAATATACAAGAACAAAAAAGGACAAGGAGATATACATGTAAATAACGATGAAACTCACGCACCACACATATATGTATATACAGTGGCGTAACGACACATCAATGGGCCCGTAAGCAACATTATCTGCGTGGGCCCCATATGAAGTACAACAGGTGTAAAGGTCCAGGATAGGGCGGCAGTTCCATAAATTGGCCAAACAAATACAATTATGCAATTCTCAGTAGTATATGATCACACATCACACACGGGAAAATAGCGACTGCGCACCTTGAATGCAACCATTGGTGACAGCGCACCACCACATCCACTAAAACATTGATGGCGCACCATGCATGTCCATGAAAACATAGGCTATTTGGTGATTTGGTGGCAGAAATCATAAAACCCAGAAAAAAATCAGACGAGCCAAAGCTCAAAGCGTATATTGTAAACGTTATCACTTTTCACAGTAGACTACTGACTGAAGCCTCTTCCACACCAACCCGATGTTTGGCTATTGTCGTGCAGCGCGCACACAGTGAGCGCGCACATAGACGCGCGACAGACCAATCCAGGACCCCACTTGCTACTACTGTGTTGTGTTGCCATTTTTTTATATCCATAACTATTTTAAGATATATAAAGTTTTTACTCACATCATAGATGCAGCTTCCGGGCCTTACTCTGCGCAAACTCTTCGATCAGGTCCTGTACATCCAGCTGCCGGGCACGAGCATTCTCAATCGACAGGATGGCGAGTCCAGAGAGACGACTCTGTCCCATTGAGCTCCTCAGGTAGCTTTTAATTAGCTTTAGTTTTGAAAAGGAGCGCTCTGCGGAGGCCACTGTCACTGGTATTGTAAGAAAGAGCATGAGAACTGTGCAAACCTCTCCGAAACTTGCTGTGATGCAGCTGTTCTCAATGAGCAGCATCTTTGCGAGCTCTCGCACTGTCTTGACTTGTGAGATGCGCTGTTTCAAGCAAGCACGGAATGACAGCAACTGAATGGGGAAATCTTCAGTAATGTCATCTCTGTAGATGTCGACCAGTTTGCTTGCTTGCCGAAACAGTTCGTCGTCTGTGGCGGTGCAGAGTGTCATGGGCTGTATAGCTTTAAAACGTTCCGCTGTTGATCGTAGACCAGTGAATCGCTGGGTCAGCTGAGAGATGACGATGTCCAGACAGGCGTTGAAGACGTGCACTCGAAAGTAAGAGTCTGCATCTGCTAGGCGTTCGTCTTGACTCAGTTCGTCAAAATGCGCTTTCACCTTTCTCGCCCGAGTGTTCTCAAAGGCCTTGCTAACCCCCACTTCTCCGAGAGGCCTTGCTGCTTGTTTGGACTCTTCGAAGTGCTCGCGGTAAGCAGACAGGTCTGCGATGGCGCAGTCCAGTAGCTGGACTGCTATGGACAGGTCAGTTTCGTGAGACTGCAAAAGTTTAGACACCACATTTGTTCGCTCCAGGATTTTGCTTTGGAGGACAACCAGACATACAAAGGAGAACTTCTCCATTGCGCGTTTCAGTGATGCTGCTTCGTCCCGCTCCTCTTTCTTATGGCTCGTCAGCCCGATTTTTGACAGTGCCTTCATCACGTCCCCATATCTGTGTCGTAGAGCACTGACTGCATCGTAGCGGGATGCCCATCTGGTCGGGCATAACTTCTTAAGTGTGATGTTGGAGCCGTTTTCTGTTGTCTCACTCCGATCTGCATTTATGAGCATTGCCCATCTCTTTATACTGTGTCCAAAAAACACATAAATACGCTCCACAACATCAAAAAAATCTCACCTCTTGTATCCTCACCGCATCATTGAGGATAAGATTCAAGTTGTGTGAGGCACAATGCACATACACGGCAGTCGACTCTTTCTCAGCTATTCTTGCCTGAACACCACTGTATATGCCGCTCATATTAGCGGCACCATCATACCCCTGCCCTCTGCACTTGGAGAGGTCCAGCCCGCTCTCCTCCACAGACGCGATTATCTCCTTGGTTAGTTCACTGGCGGATGAGTCGGTAACTTCACGAAAGCCAACAAAAGATTCTTTGACTGCAACATCAGTGGCAACCCCTTGGCTATCTCGCTCAATAACGACATATCTAAAAATTTGGCTCATCTGGTCCACTTTCGCCACATCTTGTGTTGTGTCCATGATCACCGAGAAGAATGGAGATGAGCGTAATTCATCTAGAATGTCTTTCTGGACACGTTTGGCAAGGAGTTCGATCAGCTCGTTTTGTATCAGAGGGCTTAAGTACTTGATCGAGCGAGCGGGACGGCTTATCAGCTCCTGTAGCACTGGGTCATATTTTGCCAACAGTTCGATGATGGAAAGGAAGTTGCCGTTATTGGCTTTGCCAATTTTTTCCCTGTGCCCTCTAAATGGGATGTTGTTGATGGCTAATGTGAGGGTAACATTAATCACTCGGTCTATTACCTGTCTCCAAAAGCTTGCCTCCTGAAGTATATTTCTCTCCATTTCCTTATCCATGACTTTATTCTGACGCCAATGGTCGTAGATCACACATGCAGCTGTATGCGCAGTAGATGTCTCGTGTATTTGAATTTTCCTCGACAAATTGCGCCAGGTATTTGTTTTCCAGGTGTGCTTTGCAAAAAGCCAACAGGGCTCACAGTAGGCTACGTCTAGGATCTGAGAGTAGCATAGCCATTTCCTCGGTATCTCCAATCCAGACTTGGTTCTGCTAATGTAGAACGATGCAGAAAAGCGCCGGTTTGACTGTTCAGGGTCCCGAGGGAAAGGACCTGTTGGCTTACACGACCCCATCGACACTATAAAACGTTTCACGTCTGCATCAAGGCTCTCGGGGAAATGTCCTATGTCAGTTGGGTACTCCCTCGTTGATGTTAAACCGGGAGGGGTTTCAACTTCGGTCAAGGAGCTGTCACTGTCAGACCCACTGTTAGCGCAACAAGGGCTAGCTCGAGCCTCACAACCCCCCTCCTCACCCACGCTCTCTCCATTGTTCTCTTCTTGGTTGCAATCTTCACTCACTCGACTAGTAGCAGCAACAGCGTCCACCTCTCCCTCTCCGGTTCTCTGAAAGAAGGAGTTTATTTTCGGAAGTTTTTTCCTTTCTTCCTGCAGCTCTTCATGCCTTTTTCTTTTCTGAAATCCGCTTCGGTACTTCTTTTTGTTATCCATCGTCGCTGATGTATTCGTATCCTTGATGGGATCGTATCCAGATTGGAATAATTAACTATGTGGAATCTATCTTTAATGTCTTATCCCTACACGCACGAAGAAGATATAGTGTAGGGTAATATATATTTGTTATTATCGGAACATATATTAATACATTGTAGTCACGCAAACCTACAGTCGCTAATACAATGTTATGGTTTAATCTACGCTCTGGTTTAGTGTAACGTGATGTGACGTCTTAACACGCTGCACGCACGTTAATACGTAATTCGTAATATGTCCAGTCAGTTCATCATAACCCAAAACCCATAATTCCAAGTCGTAGCGTAAAAATAAAATACTCAAATACATCGTTCTGTTAATACCTTTATTGTGGTTTGAAACATATTGTATGAGTGTATTTTATACCAACCGTCTAATGAACTATACATAGTTACTAACATAGTATTAAAAGTACCCTGATTTGCTATTGGTGTCGTTTTTAAACGGCACACCGTCATGTTGAAATCTGGCATGAGTTGTGGTATAAATACGGTCCGGCCAGGAACGCATGTATCAGGTGGGTTTGAGAGGAATTTACTGCACCATCTCAAGTGTAAAGAAACGCCCTAGTACGCAATTGCGTTGGGGGCCCACCAGATGTCCGTGAGGGGGCCCCTAAGAGGTCGTGGGCCCTTAAGCAACTGCCGCCTCTGCTTACCGATAGTTACGCCCCTGTATATATATATATATATAATTTAGTAAAAGTAGATTAATTTGAAAAGACAATGTCTTAATATATATGGATATAGTTCTATGTACCGGATAAATTACAGATTAATGAAGGAATTATACGCTGATGGGATCCAAAAAATTACAAAAATACGTTTGCAGGTTTCTATAATATTAAAGCTATATAGAACTTTTTTTATTAAGTTGTGCACATTTATTATTGGCTTTCTAACTCACTCTCTTTTGGCACCAATTGCAACTTATAAATCATGTTCTATATCTTACAACTATTGAGCACAAATAAAGTACTCCTTATTGTATCGACATTTTCCCAAGACATAATTTTATGCTCTTTGCTAATAAAGAATACATATATTTTCATTTATTGGCAACATAATTATTATATATACACAAATCAAAGGTATCCAACTATATAAATATTTGATCATAAGGATGTTTGATTATTTTATAATTATCTTAAAAAGGAAAATTTTCAATTAGTTTTTCAGAGAGAATCTTCAACTAAAGAGTCCATGTAAATGATAATTAGATATTAAATATAAATTATATTTAGAAAATTACAAATTATATTAACTCACTAAAGACGAAGTCTATTTTGTCGGATAAATCAATAAGCTTTCGAGAGAATATATCGATATCAATTATTTCTTGACATATAAGATAAAATATGTAGAAAAAAATACTAAAATCCGTTTTTTTGAACGGCATGATTTCCTGCCATTCGGCTATAAAATCGTGCTTTTGTATTTTTCAAAAGTAAGTCTAAAGAATAATTATCTATATGCAATATAACTGTTAACCATTTTTATAACTAACATATATACATATGTTATAAAATATTTATTTCTGTATTTCTATTCTAAATACATTTACTTATTTTGTATGGAAAGGTTCTATCGGTTTGGGATGTAAAGGTAAATCAAGCATTTTACAGAACTATATTCTAGAAGAAAATTGACGACAGCTTGAATTCGGTTTACTCCCTTTTGACGTCCAATATTGTCCTCCATTGTAGCGAACAGTCTATGTAGCAGGCCCGCTCGGCTGTACTCTAGGATCTGTTTTTTTTTATTCCAAACTTTTTGAAATACTAATTGCTATAATTATCTGATTTTCTAAAAAAAAATATTTTCTTTTGATATATTCTCCTTGGAAACAGTTTGGGCATTGATACTTCACACAAAAATTGCCCATCACAATTTTTTTTAACGAATTATCTCTTTATAATGAGATACGTTCTGGTCAAAAAGGTCAACACCGCCATGAACATATTGTAATACTAATGGAATTGGGTATTTCGACATTTATATGTTTTCATTTGATCTTATCCCATCTGATGGCTTTTAGAAATAGATTTTTATTATATTTATTTGAAGCTACCGTGACAAGCTTATTAATTTTCTACTTCACAAGTGAAATATTTAAAAAATATATATTTTCCATGTAGCCTCGTTCCTTTTCATCATGGCAATGGCAATATCATTAGTATCAATGGAGCTGTTGTAGCTTGTGTGCCCCGATTCCTACAATCTAATTTTAGCCCGATTCCTAATTTCGTCATTTTTAAATTTTTACTGTATATAAGTTATCAAAAATCCCATGATATTCCGGCTGTAATTTCAACTGTTGGGCCATTTTCATCACAACATTAGGACGCAGGCCGAGATTTCTTTCAATAATTTTGTATGAATGCCGCAATATGGCTGCACGTGTAATAGAGATCCGTCAGATGAGCACACAGCCCACATTTTAAGCTCAAAACGTATTTGCTAACCAAAAATGATTTGCTTATCACCATGCTTTCCATAATAAGGTATCGCTATTTCATTAATGCTGCAATGTTCTGGGCCTTCTTTTTTCATATAGACTTTGTTTAAATATTCAAATAGAGAACAGTCCTTATCATTAGACCGTTACTTACTTTCATGTTGTCTGTTAAATGCGTAAAATTTGATCAAAAGTGTCGCGCTTCATCGATTGAGCGATCAGATTATTTAATCAATCTTCTGATGTTTCCCAGTGCACTCTTCTGTAAGCATCGAGTTGTTGTTTTGGAGGTACACTTCCTACCATATTGCGTTTTTTTTGTTTGAATATCTTCTTCATTATTTTCAAATAGAAGAAAGAAATTTGTTATTTGTTCGCTTAAGTTAAAAACGAGAATACATGTTTTATTTGGTTATGTTAAGGGTTTTTATAAGGAACTGATGTGAAACTATAAGTTACTCCATATAATTTTATTAAATGTATTTAAGGACGAGTGGTGGCATATCCTGCCACTGAAGTTTGTTGCACCACAAGTTAAAGAAAATATTAAAAAGCAAACAAAATTTAATGTCACTTCATTTTTTTACAATTTAAGAATAGGATTAGCTATATTATTGGACAATTTTGTTCTGAACTATAATAATACATGCCCGTCTTTATGACACATAAAAATTCACACAATTCCTACAATACAAGCTTGTGTTCAAAACTGGGCACTTTTCAAGAACATCGATCTAAGAGTTGAGGTTGCGTGATAAATTTCAAAGTTCCAAGTGCAAAAGCTTTCACTGTAAAAAATAGCAATAAAAGAAGAAAGAAAGAGGCTCTCATCATTTTAGGGTCCTATTTATCGGCAGTTTATGATGGAAGTCCTGTTTCCCTTGGGCGTTTATGCATTCACAGAAAACAACCTTTATGATTCCCCATAGGCACTTGACATCGCTAGCGATAAAGAACCAAGTCTCCTCAATTCCCTTCAAATTAATTATAACTATGTATGTTCGGTTTAAATATATTAATCAAAGAAACAAATATTTAGTGTATTTACCAGTGTAGAAGAAAAAAATCAATAAACCTAGCCACATGCTACATTTTTAAAATACATGCAACAAAGTCAGCTATATTGAAGAAAACTAAGGAAATGCTTTATTTTATATATTTACTCACTAAACCTAAACACTAATAATGTTTGCAATGTTATTGAAGAACCATAATCCTTTTGCTTCTTATTGTTATGATAACAACAAATAGTGTTAGTTCATAGTGACTAAATATAAATGTGAAGACTCTTAAAATTACAATCAGTCAAATCCTAGGAAGAATGTTTACTTTTCTGGGATCCTATGAATCCTACTCCGTCTATATTTGGGATCCTCTACGTTAAGAATTCGTGTTCCACCTTGAAGTTTCCGGAGCTTTAAGAGCTATGCCCTGAACTCGAGCTCGGGGAGAATCAGTGTCAATTACGGACAGGAAGAAGGCGAACCTAACTGGATGGATCCGGAACTTTCTGTTTTACTGTGGAGTTCCAGCACATATAAGTTCGTGGAGGCCGAGGAGCCTCTTGTCAAGCAAGAGTTCGAAGATCTCATCCCGAGAGGGGATGGTCACTTTGGTCTACCTCATTGATAAGATCCTAGGTTCGATAGACTAATTTTAATGCTAGAATGCTTATTTATATCCTATCGGATGCAATTCTATCGAACCATATAGGCAAAAAAAAAAAGTTCGAAGAAATCTTTAAAGCTGAGCCTATCGACGATTTCTTTACCCATCGGCTGAGGTTCGGACACTACTAGTGTGGAATACGACACATCACTCGATTATTGTTGGTTTCATTACAATGCCGCTCGACAGTCTTCTAATAGAGAAACTCAACCCTAGGGAAGTCATATCAATCCAGGCCCGGCAGCAGGCCAAAGCTGTTGGAGGGGCCCTACAGTTGCTATGGGGGGGGCACAGTTGGCACATTCATAAAAAATCGGGCCCATGTCACTCGGTGGGCAGGCCTCCCCCCCCATCCCGCCGGGCCTGCATCAAGCTCGAGCGAACAATGGAGTCGGAGATGGTGGGGAAGGATTCAGCTCTCTTATTGAAGTAAAGAGGATCCAAGGCGTGGAGTCGCCCCAAGAAGTTCAAAGACCCAAAGGCATCCCCAAGGCACATGACCACAAGTGTTCTGCATTTGAATGAAACCAAGGAGGATAAAAATGCCCAGATGCAGGGTGGAAGTGCAACTATAGAGGAGAGTGGGCCTCTTCGCTTTCTATTGAGAGGAACCGAAGCCGACGACTGCAACTGTTTCTTTCAGCCTCGTAGGTGGTGAGGGCGACATAATTTTCATCGAATTCGTTGTTGATGGTTGTATAATTAAATTCATTCTCGACCTCGAGTTGTATGAAGAAAACTAGACAATAGGGCAGTCTTCCCCCAACTTCTGGGGGTCTTAACCTCTCGACCCCTTTACATACGGCTTCATGATGGGACTGTCTGTTTTGGAACCTGATGGGATTCCTCCAAATCAAATATAAATAACTAGGACGACAAAGCCACTGCCAAGGAAAAAGAGGGAGAGGCAAAAAGATGATGAAACTCTGAAGAAGTAATTGAGCCACGTTATATATTACAATATGAAAAGTTATTTATGGCACCATATAATTTAAATTGTTTTCCAATTAATGTCATAAATAAAAAATACACGAGTATTAAAGTTTTTAAATTGAATTTTATTCTTAGATAACTTATAGATAATTTTGTGACGGTATATGAAACAACATAAACATTTCACTAAGAATAAAAATAAAATGAAGATATATTTTCTTCAATATCGATTGAATGTTATTTCCTATTTTACGTAGACTGATGCAAGATGCTCAGTTTATACCCATATATGACTTATGGATTTATTATTCTCAGACTTGTATCCATAGGTTTTTATTGTTTTAAGACTTATATTTTTAGCAAAAAATAGTAAATTCAATTGAAGGTTGAATATTTCAAGAAACTCAATACTCCTTCTTGACATGATATTAATTATATTATGCGAAAGGACAATTCTGTGATGTAGATTTCTAAATAGGTTAGAAGTTCAAACTGGCTTTTCTATTTTGAACTTAAATAGCCATGATAAATAATATATGATATAACCACATTGTAAGTTTTTTTCCTTTTTCATTATTTCAATATACAAAATACTCCCCTTTTACTTTTAAGTTTACGAATATACTTTTATGTAAAATATGAAATGACTAAGAAAAATACTTTAACTAGTAATACAAAGAACGAAAGCCTTAATAAAAACATAATAAATACACACTAAAATAGTGAGGAATATAATTACATGGAAGTCTTAAAGGATCAGGATCAATCTTAAGTACTCTGATTAATTTTATTTCTTAATAGATATTTTTTATGTTAAATTGAGAAGTAATAAGTATTTGGATGGGGTGTACAAATGAATAAATTATTAAAATTTATAACCAATAATGTCTCCCTACCCTATAATTTCTCAAAACAGCGGATTATGATTTGAATATGGCAACGTTGTAATATTTTTATACATATTTTAAACTGTGATTGTTTTTTAACATGTGAGTAACATTTCATATAATTTTATTTGATATTTTTTGTAAATGTGTATATTGATTTGACCCAATTATAAATAAATATGGAGGCTAGACATCCAGCATACAATATTACTAACAAAATATTTCGAAATAATCAAATGAATGTCAGAGAAGCTTGTTAATTAACATGGGTTAATAGTATTATCCCAACTCGAAAATAAAACTAAGAGCAAAAAAATCAAAATTAATGAAAGAATGGACAATGTTTATTTATCAAAATCATAAGTTAGTCATTCAAACGAATGGATAGGCGTCTTCAATGTGAGCCTCCGTTAATTTTCTTCTGTTGTAACATTTGAATTATGGGAGGCAGAAAAGTGTAGTTTGAAGTATCGACCAAAGGAAGCATATATAGCAAAGCCTTGATTGTCTTCACCATTATTGGAATGCTGTCTTTGATGATTGCTAGCTGAGGAATGATCTCTGCATCCTGGAAGAGTTTTTGCTTTATTTATTGCCACGTTATTGTCCTCCAATTCGCCAATGATTGTCAACCGAGTTCGTGGATGAAGCTGAGCGGATCTATTAGTTTGGGCATCTTGTATATCTGAAAGTAATAAGAACGTTAGTATTATCGACACTTGAAGATTGAAAATTTATCACAAGCAATGAAATAGTATGAATGATATAAAATCTCTACATCTATTGTTATGGAGTTCCATAAGGAGCCTACTTTCAAAAGCTACAACTTTTTTATCAATATAAAAAAGAGACAGAAACTAGTCAAGCATCTATAAGTTCATTATGTATAGTTCCATGCAGGTTAATTTAATATTAGTTCAGTCACTAGGATCATTAAGGAGAGGTTCTGAAAAACAATTTACTCAAGCAAGAGACAAATTCGACTCATGTGATATCATGTCCTCATCCAATCTCCAGGACTACATCTACACGAAACACAGAATCCTTTTAGAGGCCACAGTGTCCATCCAGGTTTGACTCCGTCCCTGAGGAGGCATGACTTGGCCTACATTGCTACAACTCACTACAACAGACTACCAGGAGCGATTTTCAATTTTTGACGGACCTCGGAGGGCAGCCAAGTGCTTAGGGTCCTCTTTCTTCTGGTCACTTTTGGGTAGCGCTGAGACCTGCTGTAATCTTCCTCGCCTCTTAGATGATGGTAGAGCCTCATGATCTCTTCTTACCTCAGCCCCACGTTTCATTGAAAAATCTACCACAGTTGCGCATTGATCCCTCCTAGCAGATCTATTCTTCTTTGCCTTCACTCATTCTTTCTGCGCCCTGGGCCTCGGACATTGATAATTATGATAATTAGCTAGCGTGAACTTACATCTATATAGGACGAAATAGAAGAGTAATGAACAATCTCTGAAACGTCTCCGTGGATCCCAAATTACACGTGTTAGATTGAAATAGAATGAATAAAACAAGTCTTCTTTTTTCCGTCCTGATTTTTTTAGTTGATATAAACTTTTTCCCCTCTTCCTACAATGAAAAAATCAAAACAAATCAATGACAAGAGAATCAAGGGTAGAAACTGTGTCGCTCTTTCTTTTTTTGCTTGCAATTCTTACTATTTCATCAGAAATAATAGCAAAATAATATAATCAGTTGGTGTACATGAAAAAATTAACGGCCAAAAGCAACAGTTATTTACAACTCGTTCAACAGCATCATTTGAAACCCATTGAAGCAAAAAATAGATGGAGGTTTGGTGCTTCCAATTGAATGTAGCCGTTTTTCTTACACTATTTATCTTCTGTTTTGGCCGGAAAGGATAAGAAATTATATTGTTAGGGCTATACCGATGTTTTTTCCATCACTGGTATTTACTTATTATTATTATTATATCTATATATGCATATTACATTTATAATTAGTTATAAAATTCCGATATGTGTTTTAAGATGTTATTGAAGGCATCCTCCACGCTCTTCCCTCATCTCTCTCGCCACAGAAATCCGTCCAAATCATAAACAGGCGATAAATAGCACCCTCAAATGATGGAAGCCTCTTTCTTTCTTCTTTTCTTGCTTTTATTTTTACAGTGGTAGCTTTTGCATCTGGAACTTTAAAAATTTACACGCAACCTCAACCCGTAGGTCGATATTCTTGAAAAGTGCTCAAAACTGTATTGACAAACAATTATATATATATATATATAAAATATATATGACAATCAACATAATTACTAAATTAACTTAAAATTTTTAAGAACAAGTTTAAAAGTTAAACAATTAAAAATATTTTTTGGAACTTTTTCTACGTCATTTGGAAGTGAGTGGCAAGAAAACCTGCCACTCACCTTTAATGGGTTAAACTAAATCAATATATTATAACAACATAAAAAATCCTATAAAACTAATATTCCAGTCAAATATCAATTAAAGAAGTGTGATAGCTCAGTGCTTTAAAAAGTGTTCAACTCTTAATGTTGGAGCGCAGGTTCGAATCCCTAGAGGGGAGGGGAATATTGGTTAACCCCAATGATAAGTTCCTAGGTTCCATAGACTAAATTGCACATTATAATACTTATTTATATCTTCTTTTTTTCATGGTAAAGGTCTTTGTTCCTTCAGATGAAGACGGAGAAGTTGAAGGACGATGGTATATTCATATAATACAATAATATAAAATTAAAATAGATATTTAAGAGGGGGAGATTTGTGTTTGATAAAAAAAAAATATAGTTTAAATTAATATGCACCGAAAAACCTAAAATTTATATTGACATTTAAATCTTAAAAAGTAGTAAAAAGAAAACACAATACATTATTTTCTTTTAGAAAACTGAGAGTCTGTTTTATGTTTCTTATAATTCTAATAATTCTTCTGATGGCCTTGACGTAGTGCAGAGAAGTTGATGGGAAGTATTTGACGAGTTTGGATGCGTTATCCCAAGATCCTCCCACAAAAGTTTGAATTTTAGAGCAAAAGCTGTGTACCGAGCAGCCGCTGATATGAGGATTGCTTGGAGCTTGCTGCTTTCGATTATCTCCTCTCAGTTAGCTTCGGGGATAAACAAGCATTGCAATTACTTATTGCAGCCCTGATTACTCTTTCTTTGTTCGTCAAGTTCAATATCAACGGAAAACCGAATAAGATGTACGCTCCCCAAAATCCCACCTCGAATTCTACATTGTTCGGTGCATTTATTTGTACCAATTCTTTCAGGATTTTCAAAGTTTAATATCGTTGTATAATCATCCACAATATTTGCAATGGCTTCTGAAACTCATTAATTTGCAGATATTTGTAGCTGAGAAGTAAACTTCTTATCATCATTTATTTCCCTCAAGGAATGTAAGATGTTCTTCTCCAACTCTGTAGGAAGATAAAAAAAAATATTGATTTTTGGGTGCCATTCAAAGCACCGTTTCATACTTTGTCCTTTGAGGAAACTTTACGCACCAAAAAGCCAGGGGAATATGACATTTTGCTCCCCTCTGAAGTGGAAAATAAAATCTTCCGGATACAAAAGCTGACTGTTTTTTTATATTAGAGTATATAAGTGATTTTTCTTCGAAGGGCAATATCCTCCAACTTTTAAGGTGATGAGGAAGGTTTTTGAAGAAATATTTTCCCCCAAAATTCGGCAGATTATATCGATAGTTGAAGTAGAATCAAAATGGTTTTAGTTATATTATCCTTTGACAGCTGCCCATCCATTGAATGTTTTGTAATATAACTGTTGGATATTTCGCTATCAACAGTAGTCGAGCGAATGTTATAGAGACTGCAACATAACTCCGCCACTCTTTTTTTGGCTTAGAATATGTAGCTTAGGGGGTATTATAGAAACCTAATATTAAGATATCAAAATTTATCCCTTTGCGAAAGTTGCGTTATAAGAAACTAAATGATCGTAGAAAAATGGATTTTGGTTTCGTCAAATAATATTTAGTGCCAATAAATGAATATAAGTGCTGACGCACCAACCATCTTTTAAATACGGCTCCTACTAGGGATCATTTATAGTTTCAAGAAGGAAAAAGAAAAAGAGGGTACTCATTTTGATGTTTTTAAGTTATTTTTTAAATACGTTTGCTTTCCATATCTTAATTTTCATACAGTAACTCCCTCACATGGTTGAGAATACACATCTATGACGTTGATTATATCCATAAACTTTTGCAGATAATAATATAATGACGAAAAATGTTTTCTCAACTGATAAAGAGAAGCATCTAGTCAGTGTTAAAGGTAACTTGTTATTTAAAAACTCAATTCTTATTTCTTAAAAAAATATTTTTAGAGCTCCACCATGAATACATTGATCACGGAGTACTAAAAAGTGGCATAGCGGAAGATCAAGCGAAATAACTACTTTCAGTAGTCGAAGAACATTAAAGACTTGACACTTTGGTCACTGTTGTGTGTTACGGATACAACACCAATGTCAAAATATGGTCAGAAGTAATAAAAAGACTGGAGTTATCTCTTAAGAGACCACTTCAGTGGATTATTTGTCTTCTACACATGAATGAGTTTACCTTTTAGAGAAGTTTTAACATTTAGATGGCGCCCCATAGAAAAATTAATTAATACAGACTTTACCAAAAATTCAATAAAAAGTTTTAAATACTTGTAGGAAAAGTAAATACTTAAATCAAAGTTTAATGTATTCTTTAAGCTCAGATAAAATATTTATACGAAAATACATTAGGAATACAAACAGGAAAATTTTCGAATTCAAGCTTTTGCTACAGGTCTCCAGGAGCATTACATGAGGCAAAATGTCTTACCAATGCCAACAGAATTTTAAGATCCTATATTTCACAAAAAAGTCCATGTGAGACTCACATAAAACTTGTAAAATTTATACTAAATTTTTACGCTCCTATATGGTTTCAAACCAAGTTAAATCCTCTTTTTATTGAAGACTCAAAGCATTATCAATTCACCATAACTTTATTACAAGAGATTGATGAAAATTAGCCCCTTCAATAGTACTCAAGAGAACGCTTTTTTGCCCACCCTGAAAATATATTACTAGAAGGCCTAACCGATAAATAAATGGAAACAAGAATAGTTGCCCCGGAAAAAGTTTTGTTTGCAAAAAAATATTAAAAAACAAAGAAATTTCAACTATCAATTGTAATTCTAAGAATTTTTTAAATCTTATCGACTGGTCAAATATAAATTTGTCTGTTTCTCCAATTGTGCCTGAGGAAGATCTTATAAAAGCAAAAGAACATCCTTTGAAAATTAATAAGTATCCTTGCCATTCACAATCAGTGGAAAGAGCTGTAAAACTAGTAACGGAGGCATCTGCAAAAGTTTATGATATAATCTAAGTCATAGATTTATATTCTCAACCATGTGAGGGAGTTACTGTATGAAAATGAAGATGTAAAAAGCAAACGTATTTAAAAAATAACTTAAAAACATCAACATCAGTACCCTCTTTTGTTTTTCCTTCTTGAAACTATAAAAGAACCCTAGTAGGAGCCGTCATTTAAAAAATGGTTGGTGCGTCAGCACTTATGTTCATTTATTGGCACTAAATATTATTTGACGAAAATTTGCAAAAAATAACAAAGTCATAAATTGATCATATCTAAAATTTTTAAAACTAATTTTTTTCAAAATAAGTAATAACAAAAAAGTTTTGCTTCATAACGAAACTTTGAACGCAATTTTTTTTTGGGGGGGGGGGTAAGGGGGGGGTCAAACCAAAATCCATTTTGTCTAAAATCATTTAGTTTCTTATGACGCAACTTTCGCGAGGGGATAAATTTTGATATCTTAATATTAGGTTTCTATAATACCCCCTAATGTAGCTCTTAGAACTGATTATAAGTCTTTGGTAACACTTTCCGAAGCAACATCAATCCTCCTCCTAGCTCAGATCTTTTCTTTGTGAACTGGGCAAATATCTATGATCAAACAGAACTTTTTGCCATTGGCTTTCCTCTTCCAAGAGGCGCTCACCAACAGTCGGAAGGGCACTTGCAACATATTTCATTTGCAATATTAGTGTATTAGTTTTGCAATTATATACATCCACTCTTTTTGTATGTTGAAGACTCTCCATGCTTGAGCCAGCTCGAAAGCTTGCGCATTGAGCCTCAGAAATTTGATAAAGAAGGCTGTCCACTTTCCCATTCTATGTCCAAATATTGACTGATTTTGGACTTTGCATCCTCCTACCAAAGACAAAATTGATGCCCAAAATCAAAAGGGAGAATAGGTGTCTTTCTAGATTGATTTCCAGCTCCAAATTTTTCTTGAATTTCTTAAACAAAGACCAGAGAACTTCAATCCTCTTATACTTTGTTCTTCGGAGTTAGCCTCCACCATTAGCGTCACATCGTCAGCGTAGAGGTCTACAGTGTGTTTGTCCTTTCCAAGCAATACACCCAATGCTCCATATTTGCGTTTCAAGACAATACTCAATTCCTCCATCGCTGCCACAAAAAGCAAAGGGGAAACTGGACCATGTCTGTCAGCAGCTTCTGCAAACATAAGCAAAAAAAGTTTAAAAGTAAATTATATACATGATTTTTGAGGAATATCTACTATCATAAGACTAATTGACAAAGAAGTCAATATATTGTATGTATATAAATGATTCCCAGAGGATGCGCAGATTCAAAGACAAATAATAAAAATAATATATATTATCTTTATTGCATCATCAACTTTGTGAATGTATTCATTAAACTGATATGGTTGGAAGTTTGGTATCAACCAAATTTATGTTAGTTCATTAATATGATCGCGAAATATTATTGGTTGAGTATATCTAAAGTAAAAGTGCCCTTAGTTGATCGCATTACTGCCTTCATTTAGACAAATATATAGTAGAA
>CP045900.1:1222957-1241794 GCA_013387185.1 Caligus rogercresseyi | reverse complement strand
CTTTATAAATGGAATCAGTTCAAGCTCATTATGAATTATGTATCAGTGCGGACGAAAATCTTGGCTTGTGAATTGTGGATTTTGTATTTGTTTGAACACTAGAACAATGCGGAGTATGCCCCTGATTCAGAAACATGCACGCCTCTAGTTTGTTAGGGAGGAAGAGACCTTTTTGATGTGCCTCCGGGCTTCTCGGACTCTACGGCAATGAAACCTTCTTTCCTTCAGAGCAACGGAGCCTCCGAAAGAAGTTCTCCAAGCAGAGCTCCCTTCCTCAAAGACCTCATGACACAGAGCATGGACTACGGACATGGGCCCTGCAATCTTCCCTTGCTGGACTACTCCACCCTTCCCCGAAGTAGCCTTCATACCCAGAGCGAGCTTTGCATTCAATAGGAATAGCATCCCTTTTGGATTGGATGAACTACCTCTTCATATCGGAGGTTGGGGCGCTTTTCATCAGCATCGCATCGACGGAAGGAAGCATTAGTCCATGAAAAACGAATAATAAACTCGGGATTCATCGAATGGCTCAGATGTTCAACCTTGAAGCGTTCCTCAAAAACACGCATCCTCAGCAGCAACAGCCATCATCACCATCTAAGAAAGTGAATAGTCAACTTTGAGGGTCAATAACACAATCTCCAAATGAAGTATGGACGAGTTTAGGACTACCACCCCCCGACTAGCGCCCCCTAGTCACTTACTTCCCGTGCCATTTACCCCCCCCCCTCCCACCGGTAACGAATATTTTTTATCCCTTTAAGTCCTTTTATAAAGTCAACTATGTTTTTTATGACAATTTGTAAAGTCTCTTTGTTTGTCTATGTACAGTAGAGCTCTATCATGTCCGTCTATATATTCAGTGGGACTCTTGCAGTTGATGATCAACCCGATTTTGGTCGCCAAATATTGCTTCTTTTGACAAAAAGGGTTCCTTCATGAAATCTTAAATGACACAGGACAACAAATTTTGGTCAATCTTCCTTGATTAAAATTGGACACTCAAATTATTTTCCTTCCATTTAAGGTCCTGGTAAGATCTCAAAACTGGTGAAAAAGTAGTTAAAATTGTCAATTTCAAAGTGATGCCTATAACTTCTTGGATTTTTAAGAAATTATGCAAAAGAGACCATGACAGTAAAAACCCTTTCAAATCATCTTTAAGTTATGTTTTATTAGTTTAATAATTTTAATGACGTATATTAGCAAATTAATAAAAATTAATTAGTGCTTTTAATCATAAACTTTTGATAGGTTTGCTGACCAGTTACAATTGTTTGCAGGATTTGAAATGAGAAAAATAATATATATTTAACAAAGATTAACTAAAGTATATTTATTGTTTTATCTCATTACATTCAAATTTTAAACTGGTCAATTGCCATAAAAAAAACAGTTAACTTCATAAGCGGACTTTATGGAATAAAAAATATTAGTAACGGGGAGTAATTGACCAGGGGGTGGTATTCCTGGACTCAGTAGAGTGTATCATACTACTTTTCTAGAGATTGGTTCGGAAATTACTCGTACCATGAACTTCGATGAAGAAATATGCCGTAAAATACCCGATGAAGGAGGGTACCCGCAAATATAAGCCTCTAGATATCTTCTAATTATCGTCGGAGGCATTTCATCAAAACCATATTGTCATAAGTCATAAAGATCTTTCCAAATAACTCATCTTCTAAATAATAATAAACAATAACCTTTCGTACTGATTAACATACTTGAAAGAATTTCTTTTTATTTTCATATTATTTATTATAAATATTACAATACATTATAACAATTAAAAAATAATATATAACAATGATATATGATTCATTACATACACTTAATACAGAAAAAATTGAAATACAATAAACATAATTGATATAGTAAAATAATTTTACTTCTTATAAAGTGTGCATTTATTTTTAATTTCTTGTTGTTGCTTTAAAGATTTAGCAAAAATGACTAATCGTAATCTTATAAATCTATTCATGAGCTTATCTTTTAAGGAGTGGCATTTTGGAATAATGTCGAAGTCTTTAGTAATTAAATCACAAGCGTGTTTAACTTTGATGGATAAATGTTTCTTTTGTAATTTATATAATGACATGTCCATATTTCTAATGGCGTTTTCAATAGGCAAAATTATGTTTTTAAAAATTGCATGGGAACAATAAACAAGACTATTTCCGTTGTAATCTGATATATTAATTAAATGTGTTATGTTATCATAGTATGTATCATTGAAAGTACTTTTAAGTACGGAAATACACGACTCACATGAAGGCTCGTATTTTTCAATTTTAAAAATTAAATAACCTGATAAATAGTACAATATATTAATCTCGGTGATAGTTAATTGAGATGCATTGGAAAAGTTTGATACAAATTGTGGAATGAAGTCATCCTCCACTAAAATTTTATTTTTATCATATGACATTCGCACATCCAAAACCTCCGCCAAAATGTTGAATCGTCATAATTATAATTGCTAGACTTCACATCCTTCATAAATTGGCTTAAGCATATTAAGCGTAAAATGTATTTGAATTCCTTAGCAGTAGGCGTGGGGTTGGTTGCCCTGACCATACTGAAAAGGTTTTCAATACAGTCCGAGGAAAAATGTGCAGTTAAAACATAGTTCAATTTTTGATCAAGTAATAATTCTTGCAAGTCTAATATTGATAATGATGTGAGGATGGAGCCAGTCTGTACAGGTTTCCAAGAGGCAGTATTATTTATTTTAGAAAATATTTTAATTTTTTTAATTATATTAATAAAATTATAAATAAATGCAATTGACTCTTCATACATTGCCTCTTCCTTATAACTGAAACCAAATGAGATTTTCCTTGAACAAACTAAATCAAACCATTTTCTTAAGTTTTCAATAAACCATGCAGTTGTTAATAAAATCTTTTCACATTTCCCCTCCTTCACCATGTACCTTATCGTACGGCTAACATCATGCGACCAAAATTGTAACGCGGGACCTACTTTCATTTTGTCTAAATGACTTAAATGAATCTTGGAACTATCAAATTTACAAGCTGGTTTTAAAATTAATTTTTTTTGAAAGTCAGCAACTATTTGAAAATGTTTTAAAGAAATTACATTGGAAGACAGATTTTCAGATTTTACTATTTCCTCTGGTAAAATTATATCATTTGTGTACAAAATATTGCGCCAATTTTTTATTAAATGTGATGGGTCGGCTATAAAGTGGATTTTATCACTTGTATTGGCAGGACTATCGATTTTATTTTTATAATGAGACTTCATTCCACAATTTATACCAAATCATTTCCACATTGCTAAGTTTTGTGACCCCATATCGGTCGAAATACTTATTACATCTATTCCTACCTCACGAGACTTTTTTATAATATCAATAACAATCGGGCCATAGTCTTTACCATCGTATGCATTAGGGGTAAAAAAGTAAGCAACTACTTGTTTCCACCTCACAGTGGAAACGCCAGATAACATAAACACTAAAGCTTTAGTTGCATTTCCTTTAGAATTAGGAAATGAGGATTCGCCCATAATACTGCCACTTTTACTATCATAATCTATCGAAACCTTAATTGAACATTCATCCAAAGTTAATGAAGCTTTTCTATCTATTGCAGACATCGTTCTTATTTTAATTTTAAGCATATCAAAGACTTCAGTTAAAATTCCATCATTAAACATGATAAATTCAGTTCTTTTTTGCAAGGTTCTGATAGAAGGCAAAGGCAAATACTCTCTTACTAAATCGTAGCCAGATTTTCCACACGCCATCCTTAACTTTAAAGCATCTTTTATAGATTCATTGCTAAAAATTCTGCTTTTTGTATTGCTGACACTCAAATTTTTATGAAAATCATTATTTCCAATTTTAGTTTTAAAATATTAACATTTTCGAAAGAGGTAATTTTTTTTTCCAAAAGTTTTATAGTAATCTTTAATGAGTCGATAATACGTTCCTGGCATTTAATCTTATTTATATATAAATGACAATCATGGCACAAACTTTTTACATAGATTTCTCCCATACTTTCCAAATGAAAAAAAGTGCATTGCGATATTTTTGAAACGTTGTGACTTTCGTTTGAACTCGAAGGTTTTGCCGAATCTATTATGAGTGACGTATCTTGACGAATCTTGCAGTAACCATGGTCCGACTGTAACCGTGCCTTGACAGTAGGAATTGCATCAAGTCTCAAGTACTTCATATTTGTATATGTTTTAGTAAAAAAACAATGGGATTCAAAATGATTCTCACAAACTAACGAATTTATTTTAGGTTTCCAATCAAGTCGATACTTCAGATTGCTAATCCATTGGTTTCTTCTTTCTAATTCCTTTGGATTTTTTGGAGAGGGAAATCTGAAGAATTGAATCCGTCCTTGAAGTTTTTGATTCTTGGTATCGGATCTGTTGGAACATCCCATTACGGAGCATCCACCCATGGCTTCTATAATGTATTTCTCGTTTTTATGACGATAAAATATTTGTTTGTACGATGGATGTATATCTAAAGAAAAATGAATGGTAACTTTTGGTAATGATGTAGGAAAGAAGAGTTTACTTACTGTAAGTTGTAATAATTGAATGCAGACAAATAAGTGAATACGATAACGTAGATTGAGGTTGTAATATAACTTTGAACTGAATACTGATGACTAAATATATCTTTTTTCTAGACTTCAGTACTCTTATGTATTTTGTCATAATTCATCGTTCATCAACTCCTCTTTACCGGTTTGAATGAAATGTTAAATGGATAAGCGGCACCTATTGTTAAAAAAATAAACTACGGTTGGTCCATCATTTTTTTGTTTACATTTTCTTGTCGCGCTACTTTACTTTAACGCTTTACTTTACACTAGTGTTGTCCATCGGGCGGGCATGCCCGCCTGCCCGCCCGCCCGCCCGACGGGCCGGGCTCGGGCGCAAAAAATATGAAGTCGGGCGGCTATGTGGGCGGGCTTTTTTCAAATTTAATTAAATATCTTTCAAATAAAAAGTCTCTTTCTAATAAGGGCTTCTCATCGGGAATTTTTTTGGAAATTCCTTTCTAAAAAAACGTCATCACTACTTTTTTGGAAATTCTTTTCTAAAAAAAACGTCATCATTTTTTTGGAAATTCTTTTCTAAAAAAAACGTCATCAATTCTTTTTTGGAGATTCTTTTCTTAAAAAAACATCGTCACTTTTTTCCTCAAACCTCTTTCTAAAAAAAAAACGTCCTCACTTTTTCTCGGGTCTGTTGAATTGAACTTCTTTCTGCTATAAATATATTTTCCCAATGGTCGGGCGGGCGCAAGTCGGGCGCATATCAAACTAATCGGGCTCGGGCTCAATTATTAGTCTTTCGGGCGGGCTCGGGCTCAAAAATCGCGCCCGATGGACAACACTACTGTACACCCAGCTGCCGGTCACGAGCATTCTCAATCGACAGGATGGCGAGTCCAGAGAGACGACTCTGTCCCATTGAGCTCCTCAGGTAGCTTTTAATTAGCTTTAGTTTTGAAAAGGAGCGCTCTGCAGAGGCCACTGTCACTGATATTGTAAGAAAGAGCATGAGAACGGTGCAAACCTCTCCAAAACTTGCTGTGATGCAGCTGTTCTCAATGAGCAGCATCTTTGCGAGCTCTCGCACTGTCTTGACTTGTGAGATGCGCTGTTTCAAGCAAGCACGGAATGACAGCAACTGAATGGGGAAATCTTCAGTAATGTCATCTCTGTAGATTTCGACCAGTTTGCTTGCTTGCCGAAACAGTTCGTCGTCTGTGGCGGTGCAGAGTGTCATGGGCTAGATAGCTTTAAAACGTTCCGCTGTTGATCGTAGACCAGTGAATCGTTGGGTCAGCTGAGAGATGACGATGTCCAGACAGGCGTTGAAGACGTGCACTCGAAAGTAAGAGTCTGCATCTGCTAGGCGTTCGTCTTGACTCAGTTTGTCAAAATGCGCTTTCACCTTTCTCGTCCGAGTGTTCTCAAAGGCCTTACTAACCCCCCACTTCTCCGAGAGGCCTTATGCTGCTTGTTTGGACTCTTCAAAGTGCTCGCGGTAAGCAGACAGGTCTGCGATGGCGCAGTCCAGTAGCTGGACTGCTATAGACAGGTCAGTTTCGTGAGACTGCAAAAGTTTAGACACCACATTTGTTCGCTCCAGAATTTTGCTTTGGAGGACAACCAGACATACAAAGGAGAACTTCTCCATTGCGCGTTTCAGTGATGCTGTTTCGTCTCGCTCCTCTTTCTTATGGCTCGTCAGCCCGATTTTTGACAGTGCCTTCATCACGTCCCCATATCTGTGTCGTAGAGCACTGACTGCATCGTAGCGGGATGCCCATCTGGTCGGGCATGACTTCTTAAGTGTGATGTTGGAGCCGTTTTCTGTTGTCTCACTCCTATCTGCATTTATGAGCATTGCCCATCTCTTTATACTGTGTCCAAAATACACATAAATACACTCCACAACATCAAAAAAATTATCACCTCTGTATCCTCACCGCATCATTGAGGATAAGATTCAAGTTGTGTGAGGCACAATGCACATACACGGCAGTCGACTCTTTCTCAGCTATTCTTGCCTGAACACCACTGTATATGCCGCTCATATTAGCGGCAACATCATACCCCTGCCCTCTGCACTTGGAGAGGTCCAGCCCGCTCTCCTCCACAGACGCGATTATCTCCTTGGTTAGTTCACTAGCGGATGAGTCGGTAACTTCACGAAAGCCAACAAAAGATTCTTTGACTGCAACATCAGTGGCACCCCTTGGCTATCTCGCTCAATAACGACATATCTTAAAATTTGGCTCATCTGGTCCACTTTCGCCACATCTTGTGTTGTGTCCATGATCACCGAGAAGAATGGAGATGAGAGTAATTCATCTAGAATGTCTTTCTGGACACGTTTGGCAAGGAGTTCGATCAGCTTGTTTTGTATCAGAGGGCTTAAGTACTTGATCGAGCGAGCGGGACGGCTTATCAGCTCCTGTAGCACTAGGTCATATTTTGCCAACAGTTCGATGATGGAAAGGAAGTTGCCGTTATTGGCTTTGCCAATTTTTTCCCTGTGCCCTCTAAATGGGATGTTGTTGATGGCTAATGTGAGGGTAACATTAATCACTCGGTCTATTACCTGTCTCCAAAAGCTTGCCTCCTGAATTATATTTCTCTCTATTTCCTTATCCAGGACTTTATTCTGACGCCAATGGTCGTAGATCACACATGCAGCTGGTCTTGTGTATTTGAATTTTCACGACAAATTGCGCCAGGTATTTGTTTTCCAGGTGTGCTTTGCAAAAAGCCAACAGGGCTCACAGTAGGCTACGTCTAGGATCTGAGAGTAGCATAGCCATTTCCTCGGTATCTCCAATCCAGACTTGGTTCTGCTAATGTAGAACGATGCAGAAAAGCGCCAGTTTGACTGTTCAGGGTCCCGAGGGAAAGGACCTGTTGGCTTACACGACCCCATCGACACTATAAAACGTTTCACGTCTGCATCAAGGCTCTCGGGAAATGTCCTATGTCAGTTGGGTACTCCCTCGTTGATGTTAAACCGGGAGGGTTTTCAACTTCGGTCAAGGAGCTGTCACTGTCAGACCCACTGTTAGCGCAACAAGGACTAGCTCGAGCCTCACAACCCCCTCCTCACCCACGCTCTCTCCATTGTTCTCTTCTTGGTTGCAATCTTCACTCACTCGACTAGTAGCAGCAACAGCGTCCACCTCTCCCTCTCCGGTTCTCTGAAAGAAGGAGTTTATTTTCGGAAGTTTTTTCCTTTCTTCCTGCAGCTCTTCATACCTTTTTCTTTTCTGAAATCCACTTCGGTACTTCTTTTTGTTATCCATCGTCGCTGATGTATTCGTATCCTTGATAGGATCGTATCCAGATTGGAATAATTAACTATGTGGAATCTATCTTTAATGTCTTATCCCTACACGCACGAAGAAGATATAATGTAGGGTAATATATATTTGTCATTATCGGAACATATATTAATACATTGTAGTCACGCAAACCTACAGTCGCTAATACAATGTTATGGTTTAATCTACGCTCTGGTTTAGTGTAACGTGATGTGACGTCTTAACACGCTGCACGCACGTTAAATACGTAATTCGTAATATGTCCAGTCAGTTCATCATAACCCAAAACCCATAATTCCAAGTCGTATCGTAAAAATAAAATACTCAAATACATCGTTCTGTTAATACCTTTATTGTGGTTTGAAACATATTGTATGAGTGTATTTTATACCAACCGTCTAATGAACTATACATAGTTACTAACATAGTATTAAAAGTACCCCTGATTTGCTATTGGTGTCGTTTTTAAACGGCACACCGTCATGTTGAAATCTGGCATGAGTTGTGGTATAAATACGGTCCGGCCAGGAACGCATGTATCAGGTGGGTCTGAGAGGAATTTACTGCACCATCTCGAGTGTAAAGAAACGCCCTAGTACGCAATTGCGTTGGGGGCCCACCAGATGTCCGTGAGGGGGCCCCTAAGAGGTCGTGGGCCCTTAAGCAACTGCCGCCTCTGCTTACCGATAGTTACGCCCCTGTACAGAAACAAGCAAACAAAAATATTTTAAAATATTAAAAGCTTTGAAAAAAATACTGATTGAAAATAAAATGTATAGATAATTGGCATCCTATGAATATTTTATATGTATCCAAATTCAAAACAACTTTACATAAAACTCCTACACCCATACACCATGCTCGGTTTATGTCGAAGGTCGTTCATTACATTAAGTTGGATAGTCGTGGCCTTACACATGGAAGAAAAAGAATTTCCACATATTTTTTTATACAATTCCAGATGTTTTTTGACAGCACACCAAAATACGTCTTCACCAAAAAGAGATATAGAAGCTGTTTGGAAAATGAAGCTTTATTAACACAGCAATCCATCACTTTCCGAAAAATGTTTGAAGAGTATGTTTAACCCAAACTTGGCATTTACATGGAAGTACATGATTCCTTTAAGTCTTGAGACGAAATCTTACCGTATCAAGAAGGTTGGACATTACGATTCGATTACTATAAGAAAATAAATAAAGATATTTTTCAACCAGATATAACAAACAAAATGAAAAAATAAACAATTATTATTGTTTCGCACCCCTTTTCTCTTTTCTTATGTTTAACTTGCTTGTAATGGTCAAAGAAAATATGGAATGGATGAGACTACCTACATAGTACTGGCATCTTATATCTCATATTATGGAATTCAAACAAAATAATTAAGAAATAATACAAATCTTTAAAAATATCAAATATGACTTTCAAATAAGTCACGGTATATGAATAGATCTTTAGGGGGACCATCCACACAAAGGGTAGTGCGCTGGGTTGTGTGGAAAACGTATTAACATTTTACGTAGTTTTTTTACTCATCTTAAAAACAATATAAGGTTAGTAAAATTACAATAAAAGAACTTATTCCATGAGAAATAAATAATATTGTAAAGTATAAATAGCGATTTTATTTCGGTAAATGTACAATATTTTATAAGAATAAACACAGTATTTTCTATCAAAACGTCTATATCATCTTGATCATTATGAAATTGCACAAAACGTGCATTATGATAAGCCAATTATTTTGCCAATAAATAATAAAATTGCTAAGATAATTTTTAGGGCAAATATTAGCAAAAACCAAAAATGCCGATTGTGGCCAAAAGAGGCCTACTAACGGGCCAAAACCATAGAAATATTTATTTGCTTGATGCTCCAAAAAATTCTTGAAAGATGAGACTTTTAGCAACCCTTAGGAATTTTTTTAACTCGATATCACTAAAACTCAGACAGCACAAGCCACTTGAAAATTGCCATTTTGACCCAAAAACGGCCTTTTTGAAACTTTGAGTGGTTTGTGCAGTCACAAAAGGTCTTGAAGGCTGAAACTTTCTCAATCTCATTTTCCATACTATGCAGATGCCAGAAAAGTGCTTGGAGCAAAAAATCGGAGCGATTGACCTGAAAACGGGGACAGGCTAATATATTATATATATATATATTAGATATATCTATTATATATAATATTTATATTATATAGATATAATATATATATATAATTATATATAATATTTATATATATATATATGGTATATTATATATTTATATATATATATACCTATATATTGATATAAAATATATATATATATCTAAATAAAATATATATATAGATATAACCGTACACAGTACTCGTATAAAAGAAGATATAAAACAAGGAACAACATCCCTACATCTAAACAGATGATATTAAAATACACTACATCAGCCCACAATCAGCAGGCCGTCGAGGACGGAGCTGATTCAAATGTCTTTCGAGGGCGAAGTTGGTTGAGGTGTCTTTTGAAAATGACGTCTTCGCATTTCACTTTCCACAAGATAGTTCCACGGATTCCACGAGAGTTCCAGCGATCCACTTTGGTCTACCTCGTCCGTAGCATCGTACCCAAACGTTTGTAGATGGAGAATACTTTTTGCTGCTGACACGGGTGATCTTTTGCAGACGGGCAACAAACCATCCAGGCGGGTTCGTATCGGACGAGCAAATAAAAGCTTTGCAGGTGTTTTTCCGGCCTCGTCCTGGCGTCGCTTATATCCGAATAGAAGTTCTTCCATGGACAGGGACTTTTTTTTCGTAGAAGGTTCTTCACTTCTCACCGCTCTCTCAGCCAAACCGTTTGACTGCGGGTGATATGGAGGTGAAAGTACAAGTTCTACCCCCCATTCAGACAGCTTTGTCTTAAACCTCACTTGCGAATCCCATTATCCGCACGGATTTGTTTGGGACGCCAAATCGAGAGCCTACTCTGACACGTGATTGTTGTGGAAGCGAGCCAGAACAACCCAAGAGTTGTCGATGCGGATCTAGTTGAAGCTGCCTCATACTCCTCCGCATCATCCATCTTGATCCGCATAAGATCAGTACCTGCTTGCCGTTCACGTCATGTAGTCAAATGCAGTCTCTCCCACTCCGATGCAGGGCAGACGGCACGAACTCCGCTGGAGACATTGGACTATTGGCTTGACATGTAACACACGCGTTGACAAATACCTCGATGTCTTTCGATATGTTTGGCCACCATATACGCTCTCGGGCCACCGCTTTCATCTTCACATGCCTCGATGAGTTATGTGAAGCTCCTCAAGAAATTTTCTTCTTAATGCTTGAGGGACCACCAGGCGAACGCCCAGAACATAAGACCGTTCATCAGGGACAACTCCCTCCTTCTCCGGACAAAAGCATTTTCCTTCACTTCAGACCAATCACCGGTTTCTGCTGCTGACACGGCTATAGACAACTCGGGGTCTTCCGCGACCGCTTGGCGGAGCTCAGTCTCCGACGTTTCCATTGCATTGATGGATTTGACCATCATGATCTCCGTGGTGTCCTGCCCACGCCACGGCCCATCCACAGGTAAACGCGACAATGCGTCAGTTGGGAGATTATTCGATCCTTTGATGTGTTCAACCGAATAATCAAAAGCTGAGAGCAACATGGCATAGCGTGAAAGTCTCGCTGACACAACTCCAGGCAAATCTTTCTTGGGGTTGAAGACGTATTCCAGGGGTTTGTGATCCGTTCGAATCTTGAAGTGACGACCCATCAAATACGTTCAAACTTCTTCACGCCGAATATGATCCCTGTCGCCTCCTTGTCAATCTGGAATAATTGATTTCTGCCGCTGTCAACTTTCTTGATGCGAATGCCACGGACGATCCACTTCATCAACCCATGCGAGAGGACAGCCCCCAATCCCACAGGTGAAGCATCGGTCGATAGCAACAATCGGCCGAGAAGGATCATAGTGAGTGAGAACAGGAGCATTAGCTAGAGCATTTTAATACTTTTAAAGCTTACCTTTTGTTCTCAGACCATGAGAAGTCGCGATCCTTCTTTGTGAGTTCATGGAGGGGGCTGCCTCTATGGAGAGATTGGGGATTAAGTTCCATAATATTGGACCATTCCCAAAAACGACTTGACTTCGGAAGCTGAAGTAGGTGACGGAAAATCAAGAACAGGGCGAATCAATTCCGTATCCACGGACCGGCCTTCTTTGGAGATCCTGAATCCTAAAGAGGTGAGTTCTTGCGCGGCAATGACGCATTTCTTCGCCTTAAGTTTCGCACCCACATCTTGAATTGACGAAGGACTTCTTCCAACGTTCTGCGTGTTCCTCCTCGCTCTTGGAAAAGACCAAACATCATCAATGTAAACTTTGACTCCATTGATTCCTTCAAAGAGCTTTTCTGCTTGCACAATAGCCGGCGCTGTTGCCAATCCATACGGCAGTACATTGTATCTGAAGAGGCCCAGGGAAGTATTTATTACCAGGAATTCTTGGAATCTTCATCTAGCGCGTATTGCTCGTAGCACCTCGTGAAGTCCATTTTGAGAAATACTTCGCTCCTTCAAGGTCCGCAAAGACCTCTCCGGGTGAGGTAATGGGAAAAGTTGTGTGTTGATTACCGGTGAAATTGGTGTGTGAAGTCCGCACATATTCGAACTCTTCCGTCCGGCTTCAAAATCGACACGACAGGAAAAGCCCATTCCGATGATTGCACCTGCGAGAGGGTTCTCTGGCAACCATGTCCCGAAGTTCTTCATAGACTTTCTCGCGCAAGGCTAGTGCACAGGTCGTGCTCTGATGTAGCGAGGACGCACATCCTCTTCAAGTGCACCTGCACCTTTGTTGTCTTCATGACGGACTGCTTCACATCTTTGAAGACTTTGGAGAACTTCTTCTTCAACATAGACTCCAACACGGGCTTTTCGGACTCCAACGAACGACATATATTGGGTGGTTCTGCAGTATGATGAGACCAAAATCGATGCTGTCCCGAAACCCAAGGATAGGCTGACCCACTTTCGTCACCACTAAGCGCCTACTCACTGGATTTTCCCCATCGAGAGAAATTTTCAGGTCCACAACCCCAAGGTTTCGATCAGTCCACCACCAAAAACCTTAATGGAACCCGTACTTTTTATCAGACTTTTCCTCAAAACAAAGTCACACGGTAGGATCTTGATCCTCTGCCCTTCAACCACAAAGTACGCATACGCCCTATCGTCCAGACATCAGACTTCACAGCTGATGTCGCCTTTATGAGGATTTGCAACACAATGCAAAATGACCGACCGCCCCACATTTGGCACACTTCTGGTTCCTCGCCGGGCATTCAGTCTTCACCATGGCGTGTTTTCGTACACAAAACCGGCACGTTATTTCTTGAGAAGTGACCTTAGACTTGGGGAACCATTTCTTTGAGGTCTTCCGCTGCAGAGACTTAGGCTCCTTGTATTCCGACAGCATAACGTCCTCCTTCCGTTCCATTTCGCTGGCCTTGACAGAAGACGTTTCCATCGATCTTCCAACCGGATTAATTCGCTGAGAGAAGAGGACCCTTTCTCAAAGACTGCTCGACGCAATTTAGAGCTTGTGGTGTGTTTTAAAATAAGGCCCAAAAGAATTCATCTTCGAAGGACACAGAGCAGGACTTGCAAGAAAACTTCCCAAACATAGCTTGTCTCCTAAGACGCGTCACGAAATCGTCTAAAGGCTCGTCTTGCGCTTGCTTCATTTCGGATAATCTGTGTCTCTCGAAAAGAATGGACTCAACGGGAGAAAATGCCTCAGACATAGCTCTGACGGCGGCTTGGAAGTCGTCTTCTTCTTCTTTCTTGGAGACTTCCAAGGTCTTGAACCATTGCTGTACTTCGCTTCCAGAACAGTGCAACAGCAAAGCCTTCTTTCTTTCTGGAGACATCTGCCCGTACAGGGAAATATAGACGGAAAATTCGTCCATCCAGCACGCCCACCGATGACCACGATTGCTTCCGCTCATCACAAAAGGGCTGGGCTGACTCACTCGCAGACGGCGGTGGAGTCCCTGAGCGAGCGATTGGACACTCTTTGCAAAGTCGTGCGTCTTGGGATCACACCCACACGCAATGAGGTACTCCCGACCAGGACTACTACCTCGGACTTTTTCTTCCCCTCGAGTTCCTCCACTCCTTCCACAAGTTTCAGTTCCACACAGAGGTTACGTAGCTCCGCGAGCTTAAGGCCGCATAAGGTCTTCGCCATCCTCGAAGTCACGTGTTATGTATGAATAACGGAGGCCGTACCTGAACCAGAAAGGGAATTGTTAGTATCCCGACTCGTCGCCAACCAAGAATAAGGACAATGCATGGACATAAATATGGAGGACTATATTCATAGAAGGGTCCCAGAGCACACCTGAACACTAAGCATAAAATAGAATAAAGGGGAGTAATAAAATATCCGTACATCAGTACTGTTTCGTATACAGAAGATAAAAAACAAGGAAAACATTCCCTACATCTAAACCAGATGATATTAAATACACTACAGAGGAGAAGGATTCAAACAACTTGATGACGTCAGTGATGTAGTTAAAATGGCTGCCACGTAAGGTAATAAACAACGACACATAATTTACGTTGTAGTAGAATACATGGAATAGAAAAAGGGGAATCCTACAATAAATACCAGTGATGTCAGACTATGTGATAATTTAGAATAAACTGGTATTCATATTTGGACTGTTCAAGGGATAATAATAAATCATTCCTTTCTCATATCTGTTTTAATCCATTGCTGACGTCAGCATTGTTTTTCCATCCTCCCCTCTTCAGTCTATTGGACATTTAGTTATTATCTTATCCGAGGAAACTAGAAACTATGTTGGAGGGTGACTTTTTTTAGTGCGCTGGGGAATAATACGTAAAGCAGGACATCTAAATTCTCTTATTTATATATATGCTATGCTATATATGTTTATGGATTTGTTTGTATCGTTTCAGTGTTTTATATTGATTTTATTGAATTAAAATATTCGAAACACAACTTCAACCAATCTGAGCCAACTTTCACTAATTGAGATCTACTTCGTGTGAAAATAATATTTTTTTTTTGCCTACCTATGTATACGGAGTGGACGTGCTTTTTTCTGTCGTGTAAAAAGTGCTTATACTTCTTGACTTGAGTGTGTTGTTGTCCATTTTATCAATATAAAGTGACTTAAGTGCCTGAAGTTTCATTTGTGGGGTGGTACAAGCCCACTTGCTCGGGAGACCCGAATGGGTTTTTCTTCAATGTTTGGAATCGTCCTGGAGTAAGGTCGTTGTTGTTTTTCTCGTTGTTTATACTCTCTGTCTCACTCTCTGTTTCTGTCATTGGAACGGTATTTAACTTTTCCTTACCTACGTATAGTACAGTAGTGAACAGTGAAAAAGATTTTTCAAATCTTCTCAATATAAAGAGAGGTTTGTGATTACTTCATACCTAAAAGTCCCGAGGAGTTTGAGTATGAATGAATCTTCAAGTGGAGAGGAGACTCGACTCTCCCTCACAACAATTATTAAATGCCTTGAAAAAGAATTTGGCAACAAAGGCCGTCAAAAGTAAAGTCATAATTGATTTGACATCTAGCAAAGGCAATCATATGCCTAAGAGGCCTACAAACATAGAAATTGAGAACCTGATTTTTGAAACCCTTAAGTTAGACCCTAACTATCTTCAAGGAATTCACACCTTTCCCGGAGCACGACTTTATTGGTGATTGTATTGAAAAAATTAATAGATATCAGTGTTCTTTTGCACATGTTGAGGATACATTTGTTGTTAGAGATGCAAGTGTTAGAGACGACGGAATCAGGGGAGCTGTGAGAGGACTGAAAGAGCTCAAAGAAAGGATGAGATATCACACCCCCATAGTTTTGAAAATAAAATTACCGCACTCTCCACCCGAAGATGTGAAGCTGGAGGAAGTTGAATACCATATTTCAAAGCTTGGTAAAATTAATGCTCCTGCTAAGGAAATGTCTTTACAGAGGGCAAATTGAAAGTATCAAAAATTGTAACTACTGCCGAAGCGTCGTACCTGAACGGGAAATTCCTGGATTTTTGGCTTTAAAGGCCATAAAACACGTTTAGTTACAATGGTCAATCCATAACATGTGCAAAATGCTACGAATCAGGTCACTTTGCTCGAGACTGTACAAATCAATATGTGAGATGGGCTGATACTGTAGAACGCTTCAAGCAAAGCCGGCTCAGGAAATAATAGCGGAGAATCAGAGTCAAAAAGGCTCACCGTAGTTTCAGTGACTACAATTGATGTCAAGAGCCCTCAGGCCCTTTGGCTATAATGACGAAGATACCTCTACCTCTTTGGGAGGCAATTGAATTGAGCTGTGGAGATAACGATAAAGAAGATAGTGTGTCTGAAGTCGAGGAAGGGAACAACCAAAACGAGAGATCTATTACGAACATGAACAATACTACAAATATAGAAAACGCAAGATCTGTCGAAGACAGTTCAGTGGGAAGTAACGCCAATATTGATAATGTACCGAAAAAATTGCATAACTCTCACATCGACATAACAAAAATAATTCCGCGAAGAACAAGATCTCAATCTTCTAGCAAAAGGAATAAGCCTGACGGTTCTCCTGGGAAAGAAAAGGCTCCTCTAAACAACAGAAGCTATTGCAGTAATGGTTGTTGGAGAAAAAAAAATACTTTCAATATGAAGGATCCCCCTAAACACTTTGGCATAAAGAAAATTGTCTCCTAAACACTAGGGGAGGCAAAGATAGAAGAACGAGGCATGCAATGATGAAAAGAATTTATCTTTTTCAGCCTGACATAATTTGCTTGCAGGATATAAAGTCATTGGTCTCTTCCTCTTGTTCAAACTCATGCCTTATTGTCTCCACTAAAGTTCACTGTAATTTTTCACAGGTAGTACATCCTTACGAGGTGTGATCACATGGTGTCCAAGTCTGTGGCGAATTCTGAGTGTGTCAGCGAATATTCATTTAGAAGTGATTGGCACAAGATACGAGGTGCAAACTCAATCACCCAACTATTCCTTCAATGTCTAAATGCCTACGGTCCTCTAACAGAAAATCTCACGACTTCTTTTTGTCCATATTGAAGTATTGCTATGAGGACCCCCACTACCTCTGATAGTGATAGGAGACTTAAACGGCGACTTAGAAAAAATAGTCACCCAAACAAAAAAAGCTTGGATATTGTTATTGGCCAAATGGGATTGGTGGATATAATGAAGAAATATAATGATAGGGAGCATTTTTATTCGTGGAGAAACGGAAAGCATTCTTCAAGGATAGATCATGCACTTCTATCCTCAGATTTAAGCTACTTTTGTAAGAGAGCATTTTATAAATTAGAACCGTCTTCTGATCACCATATGGTTGTCGTAGAGTTCCGTACGCCCTCTTTTAAACCTTTTCGGATCCCCATTTGCTTATACAAGACAAGGAGTTCGAAAGAAAATTAAAAAAACGGCTCTTAATTGTTATAACGTCAAATCTTCAAGCAACAAACTGTTAAATAAATTAAATTCATGCATCAAAGAAACAGTTATTTACTATTTGAGCCGTAAGAGGGAAAGATTGGCAAAGATAGACCGAGATGTCGAGGCTATCATGGAGGAGGGTTCCTTTTTGTAAAAGCTTAATGAGAGATTCAATCCAAGCATATGGATATGAAATTGCGGAGGAAGAGATGGGAAATAAGGAAAAAAATGAACGCTGCCCTCTTCAAAGAATGAAAAACCTCGGAATTAAGAATGATTCTTTGTCAAAATAATCGATGTAATAATTTCAGAAGGAAAAACAATTTCCCATCCAAAGCTATTATTCGAACCTTTCACCAATATGTACCAGGAGGTGCTAGGTGGTGATAGAATTGGATTTCCTCGTCCTAAAAAGTCTCCCACAGCTACGGTTTTTACATTAAACACTATTCTTAATCACATTGAAAAATTTTATAGGAAACCAGCTAGCGGTCCGGACAACATAAAAGGGAAATTTTTACTTTATGCGCCAAAGAGATTTCACCATACCTTACCTTAATTCGGACAAGAATGGAAAAAAAGGGGAGCACTTCCTAAAGCTCTAACTATTGGCCGGATTTCGCTCATTCCTACAAAAGGAAATGGGACTTCAACGAGTCACTGGAGACCTTTAACTATTCTCAATGAGTCGTACCGCATATTAGCAGGGATTTTAGCCACACACAATGGAGCCGATACTAAACAAAAGGTTGGGGCTACACATAAGGGCTTTTTGAAAACTCGGAACATTAGCAGATCTTTCACGTAATATCAGTGCTGCCATAAGGGTCCAACCACGCGAGGAAAGTTGGAGCAATTTTAGCAGTCGACTTTACAAAGGCATTCGCACAAATAAAGCACAGTTTTATCCTTCAGGCCATTAGAAAATATCTTCCGAGACGTTTTTTTAATCCAATAAGGGCACTTCTATATAATGGACTTCAAGGATCATTATTGACACTCTTCAGAGTGATCCTATAACATTAAAGCAAGAGTTGTAGACAAGGATGTCCTGTTTCTCCCTTATTGTTTGTTTTGTGCAATGGAACAACTTAATTATGTTGAAGAAGAGTATGGTGGATTCGGTGTTTATTAGCAACCAAAAACATTCATAGACCTATATGCAGATGACATAACTTTGATGGTAGAAGCTAGCTCAGAGAAACAACTTACAAACACGTATAGAAGTTGTGCTTGCTTTTTTCACAAAAGTTGTGTATCAAATCAGGTCTAAAGCACCACATCAAGATCCGGCTATTCTCCCCATGGACATTGCGCACCCTGTCTTCTGATTCTGTTTTATCGGTGGATGTAGAGTGGTAAAGTCTATTAAGACCTTGGGATCGAGTGGGATAGCAATCAACCATCCTTGTCAAATTCGAAAGCACTTAACGCACAAGCTCTTAGATGGACTCAAGCATGGCGAG
>CP045900.1:1202935-1222857 GCA_013387185.1 Caligus rogercresseyi | reverse complement strand
ACAGTTTCCTTGCAGTTGTTCGTAGCTTCTTGGGAATCACAAGGCTGAATGTTGTCGTTTTTCTCATAGCCTTTAGATACAAGCAGTTGAAATCTAACACTTAGAAATCAGGAACAAAATTTATGTCATGGGTTATTGGCTCGGAATATGGTGGTATGAGCGCTTATTTTATGTGGGTTGAATGACCATGCCAGATTTGATATATATCAAATCTTTTTTGTTTATCAGCTCTCTGAGAATTTTGGTCTTGATCCGTCATTATATTCTACTTTTTTATTCTGCTCAATAAATATTTGGTACACTACCAAGATTCAGGAAGCACATCCATGCTGGAATGTAAGGTCTACTAAAACGTAGATCTTTATAATGCATTTTGATTTTCTTAATGTACAACACTTTTCAATTTGTTTTACATATAAATGCAACGCCTTCCGTTTACTAAACAGATATGTTTGCTCTAATGGAGGATTTTCTAAATAACAAATCATTCAACACCTAAAAAATGTTTTCGAGAAAATAATATCAATTTCAAAATAATAGATAAAACAAATAAGCTTCAAAGATAGCTTTCACTTAGTGCATTGATTATGTAATATATATGTCAGTTAAAAAATACTTTAAAAATACAAAGAGAAATGGAACAACAACCACTGTTACAAACAAAACTATTTATTTAAAAGCAAGCATATATATATATTATATATATATATTAGGGTTGTTCTTATTTTTCAAAAGTTTGAAATGTTAGCAACATTGTGGATTTTCTGTTTCTTGGTGATAAAAGAAGACGACATACAAAGTTTGAACAAAATCGGTCAACATTACGAGGTCGCACAACGAGGTCAAAGTTTTAAAAATTTAGTAAAAATATAGTTTTCGCAAATTTCTTCGAAATGGTGGATGTTACAGACTTCAATAATAATTATTAATTTAAAGGAAATCTAATTTACTACCAGACGTATGTTTGATGTTTTTAATAAAACAAAGTTTTCAGTAAAAACAAAGAAAAAATTGGAGTGATTTACCTGGATAGAAAGAGAAGGGAGAGAGTATTTTGCCTCACTTCTCTCCCTTCTTTTTTCTTTCTATCCAGCTAACAGTAACAGCAGTTACCAAGTGGTAATTGTATATTCTCATATCAAAAGATCAATTTTTTGGGAAGAGTACGTGCAAAAATGTATTTGCTTATATCTCTTAAAATATAGCGATTTTTAGAACACCAAACATATCAAATGAAAGCTTGGTTAACCAGCTTTAATATTTTGGTATACTAAATCATGTCAATTTAATAAGTAGAGAGTTATATATACATTAAAAAAGCCTATCTCGCGTACAAAATGACGCATATAATGGATTATAAATGCGTCAGAGACAAAGTAAAATTTGAGAGGATACCTTGACGCAAATCTAAAAAACACATTATTATTTATTTTTTTCATAATCGATTTCTTATAGGTCAATATAGGCTCTGAATCATATGATGTAAACTTAGATTGTACTGAATTCTGAATCGATAGAATGCAAGCAAGGTCATTTTTGGATTTATCATCCAAAGGTTTACTAAACTTAAAAGTACTATTTTACTCTGAAGCGAACAAGTCATCTTCTACAGGCGAGTGAAGTTAATTGATACAAAAAAGCTATGAAATATGCTAACAATATACACTTCATTTTTTTCTTTTTTTACTGAAAACTTTGTTTTAATAAAAAACATCAAACATACGTCTGGTAGTAAATTATATTTTCTTTAAATTAATAATTATTATTGAAGTCTGTAACGTCCACCAATTTAAAGAAATTTGCGGAAAACTATATTTTACTAAATTTTTAAAACTTTGACCTCGTTGCGCGACCTCGTAATGTTGACCGATTTTGTTCAAACTTTGTATGTCGTCTTCTTTTATCACCAAGAAACAGAAAATTCACAATGTTGCTAACATTTCAAACATTTGAAAAATAAGAACAACCCTAATATATATATGATATATATATGTGTGTATATATATATATATACTCGTATATTTGGCCGCCTACGGTGCCCATATGTTTGCCTTCGGGTATGGGTAGGTTTTGGAGCTAGAGTCCCAATATTAGCCATATTCATTAAAACGCATTAAAACAATATGGGATTTGGTGTTCTAAAAATTTATATGAAGTTTGGCCATGTTTTAACCACAAAAGGAATTTGTTTTATTTACAATGGTCCTGATAGCACGGAAATAAGTTTTATTGTAACTAAAATACAGATTTTACTTTATAAATTAAGAAGCACAAAATCCCCCCTATCGAAAAATGTTTTTAAATATGCAAATAGAATTGTTGATGATGTTTGATTTTGTTTTGTTTAATATTGGTTGTGTTAAATTTTATGTTTGTACATGTAGTAAATAATTTTTTTGATGTTTGGTAACACTCAAGAATAAATGTTGTACGAATGTACAAAAAAAATACTAGCCATATTCAATTTGGCTGTCAACAAACGAGAACCTGTAGCCTCTGACATTTCATTATTCCTAAAAAGGTGAAGAATTATGTAAAGGAAAGCAATAAGCTAAAATCATTAAAAGCATCTTACTTGCCTAGATTCTTTCTTTTGCTTGGCATCATTTGCAAGAAGTTCATCTGGATCTTGGGATTTTCGCCATTCAGCTTTCTTCTAGCGAGGTGTCTTTGCACTATAAGTTGATTTACGGCTTTCTTAGGCTTTATGAATTCAGTTTCATAAAAACTTAAATATAACACATCTTTACACCAAAAAATCAAAATTCCATATGAAAAAAAATAACCCTATGTGTTTGACAGAAAAAAATTAAAACTTTTGTCAACAAAAAAGATATATATATATATATATATATATATATATGTGTATATTGTGTACGTCGTCGTATATTAAATAATGAAATAAAGACCTTGCTGAAGAGAAGAAAAAAATTGTGTTTTTCCAGCAAATGTCTTCAAATAATTTTTTTTTCATTTATGGTATCATTACTTTGCAAATAGTTTTAAAACCTTTGCCTTGGCCCAAGGAGTCCAAATCTGTGCTTAGATTTGAAATATATTGATAGGAACGGGGTCAAAAAATTGATCAAACACACAAACGGAGATAAAATGCTAGGTAGGTAGTAAAATCAGAAAAGGTGATTTTTCTGGTTCATTTCTGGTCCCATCACTTTGCTGCAAATACTTTTATTAGGTTTGCCTTGACCCAAGGATTCCATAAGTACCTTCAAAGTTCAAATCTGACCATAAATGTGGGAGGAGATAGCTTGCGGACATACAGACGGACGGACGGAAGGAGATGGTGAATTATTATTGTTATTATTTTTATTATATATATATATATATATATATCAGAAAACGACCGGGACACTTTTTTTAGCCGGGACCCAGGCCGGTTCGGGACTTAAATTTTTCAAGCCAGGCCGGGCTGGGCCAAAACCGGGCCGGGACTTTAATATACTTTCGTTTTTTTAGAAAAGAATTTTCCTAAAAGAAAAGTAACGCCGATTTGTTTTAGAAAATAATTTCCTAACAAAAAAAAGTGACTACGGTTTTTAGAAAATATTAACCTTGATGAATTTAAAAAGAATTTTGAATTTTATTTTAAAAGTTCGTTTCTAAAAAAAACGTCGACATTTTTAGAATGAGTAACGAACGAAAATATTAAAGTCCGGCTAGGTGATTTTAGACACCGGGCCAGGCCGGGATACTCTTAAAACAGCCGGGTACCCTGTCGTTTCCTGATATATATATATATATATATATATATATATATATATATATATATATATACTGTAGGTATTCATATAATTTCTTTTAAAAAGTAAAAATAGTAAGAAAGTCTTAAGGAATTGTTCAGGAAAGGAAACTCAATATGTCTTATTCTTTTGAGCATTGCTTAAAAAGAGAAAATACTTTTATTCGAATATATGTTTAAAAACACAGTATATTATTAATCTATTAAAAACAAGAAAAACTAGAGGTACATGGAAAGAAAAAGAAAGTGACGTCATCAAATAGGAGAGCACAGCACAGCGACATCTATTGGCAGTATAGGCTAACTTGAAATATTTATTAGTATTTAGCTCATTTTGCATCTTAAAAAAGCACTCAGAGATGCCAAAATCTAATTACTTGTTTCTTTTGGCATTCCAACAACTCCACAAAGTTTCATCCGAATCCGTTCCGCACTTTTTGAGTTATCCTGCTGACAAACAAACCAACCAACCAACAAACCAACGCCAGTGAAAACAATAGCTCCTTCGGCGGAGGTAATTATGAATATCAACTTTAGCAGAAAGTTAAAAAATTGTATATATATAGTTACTTTGGACACAATAAAGAAATGTTATGTTTAAGTGTCTGATATTTATGTATATAGATTATTGGTAATATAGGCATCAAAGCTTAAGACTTTAAATATTTAGTTTCAGCAAAGGTTGCATCTTGTAAAAGGAAATGACAGTAGATACATAGTTTAATCATTCAATAATCCATAACGAAGCAAACTTTTTAGTTTATGAATCATTACGAAAAAAAGTATGAGGATCAAAAATAAACAAATTGTTATGGCATTTAAAAACATAGTGTTGTCATTGTTGCGACAGTAACTGAGAGTAAAGTCTTCCTGCGCCAACCATTTTTCAAGCAACAGCGTCTACTGTGACCATCAATGACCACAGAAAAGAAAATGAGTCCGTTTATTTTCCAAAATGGGGGGATCCAAGCCACCACGAATGAGCCCTTCGGTTCTGCTGGTCGGTCTAACTGAGTATTGGGGCCTCATCCTCCATTAGAAAAGGTCCGGAGCCATATAACAACATATGATTATTACAAATTAAACACTCAAATCAATATTTACAAACTGAAAGTAGCCTTTTGTGATACAAGTTCAATTAATTTTATATAAATTGAAATGCTGTAATTTCCACTCATAGAAAATATTGTGCAGTTACTCAACTATACACTCATTATATACAATCATCAAAATTTATTCTTGCAACCTCGAGGGGCATTGGTTAAAGTGGTAGCATTTTCCTCAGTCTCGCAATTATATTCACAATTATATGCTCTATTATGCTCATTTATGTTCCTAGTTATTTATTTCTTAAGCATACAAGCAAGGAGGGAAATTATGAAGGCAATAAAAGGAATTATGTAAATATAAATATATTAGTTAGTTAATTGTAATTAAGAACACTTATAAAGCGGAGAATGTTACCATGAGCAGCATTGTGAGAAGAATGCATTTATTATTATAAGGCATGTTCGGAAGAAAATAAATTAGATCTAAGGTTCCATCTGCCAAATTCCCGACTGGAGTTTACTTTAGTTTGGAGCAATAAGGAGAAAAAAAACCAGATGAATGTTAATATTTACACATGGAACTCCCAAAATGCTTTCGAGTCCAATTGAGCGATTTGTACTAAATCAAGGCCACAGAAAAAGGAATATGATATGTATACCCATTATTGACTCTCATTTTAAGATATGTGTCAGCTAATGAGCACAAATGCAAGCAAAAAGATAACAACTAGTAGCCAGGGCTATAAATCATCCAAATTATTTAATTTGTTTCGGTAATTTTGTCTTTTGATGTTGGAGAGCCTGTTTTTCTATCAATATAATAATTATTATTATTATCGTTTTGTGAAAAAATCAGTTATTTAAAAAAACGTAACTCTAACAAGAGCGACAGCCAACAAAATTCGATATGGTAGATGAATTTAACGGGAAAAAAACTTGCTAGGAATTGGCTAATATGGTTTCAGAAGCCCACGGCTTTTGAAAATGTATTGGCCAGTGTTATCAGACCGCTTTTGAAGAGAATCTCTACGGCACAAAAGCTTCTTAATCAGTCACAACTCTCTCCCCTTTCACTAATAATATTATTCTATAAGCGGATGAGGAAAACCAATGTTTTAATAATTAAAGTTTTTTTACAAATAGAATGAAAACATCAATCTATCAGCTATTATTGTTATAAGTATTGCCTTTTATTGCTTGAGTTTATATTTCTGCATGAAAAGCCTTGGTGGAGAGTTGCCCTGTTGTGTCCAAAGTTGTTGTTGTTATTGTTTTTTGCCTAATTGGTTCGATAGAATTGCATCCGACAGGATATAAATAAGCATTATAGCATTGACTTAGTCTATCGAACCTAGGATTTATCAATAAGGTAGACCAGAAATGACCATCCCCTCTCGGGATGGTTCGAACCTGCGCCCCCAACATTGAGAGTTGAACACGCCTTAACGCACACGGCTATCACGCTCCCCTTCCAGAGTAGCCTTTTCAGGACTCGTGGACTAGAAGAAATCTCTGTTTTCTCATTATATATATATATTAGGGCTGTTCTTATTTTTCAAATGTTTGAAATGTTAGCAACGTTGTGGATTTTCTGTTTCTTGGTGATAAAAGAAGACGACATACAAAGTTTGAACAAAATCGGTCAACATTACGAGGTCGCGCAACGAGGTCAAAGTTTTAAAAATTTAGTAAAAATATAGTTTCCGCAAATTTCTTCAAAATGGTGGACGTTACAGACTTCAATAATAATTATTAATTTAAAGGAAATCTAATTTACTACCAGACGTATATTTGATGTTTTTTAATAAAACAAAGTTTTCAGTAAAAACAAAGAAAAAATGGAGTGTGTAATGATAGCATATTTCATAGCTTTTTTGTATCAATTAACTTCACTCGCCTGTAGAAGATGACTTGTTCGCTTCAGAGTAAAATAGTACTTTAAGTTTAGTGAACCTTTGGATGATAAATCCAAAAATGACCTTGGTTGCATTATATCAATCAGAATTCAGTACAATCTGAGTTTACATCATATGATTCAGAGCCTGTATTGACCTATAAGAAAGGTATTATGAAAAAAATAAATAATGTGTTTCTTAGATTTGTGTCAAGGTATCCTGTCAAAATTTTACTTTGTCTCTGACGCATACATAATCCATTATATGCGTCATTTTGTACGCGAGATAGGCTTTTTTAATGTACATATAACTCTCTACTTATTAAATGACATGATTTAGTATACCAAAATATTAAAGCTGGTTTACCAAGCTTTCATTTGATATGTTTGGTGTTCTAAAAATCGCTATACTTTAAGAGATATAAGCAAAGAGAAAGAAAAAAAAGAAGGGAGAGAAGTGAGGCAAAAAATACCTACTCTCCTTCTTTTTTTCTTATCTTTCTATCCAGCTAACAGTAACAGCAGTTACCAAGTGGTAATTGTATATTCTCATATCAAAAGATCAATTTTTTGGGGAGAGTACGTGCAAAGATGTATTTGCTTATATCTCTTAAAGTATAGCGATTTTTAGAACACCAAACATATCAAATGAAAGCTTGGTAAACCAGCTTTAATATTTTGGTATACTAAATCATGTCAATTTAATAAGTAGAAAGTTATATGTACATTAAAAAAAGCCTATCTTGCGTACAAAATGACGCATATAATGGATGATGTATGCGTCAGAGACAAAGTAAAATTTTGAGAGGATACCTTGACGCAAATCTAAGAAACACATTATTATTTTTTTTTTCATAATCGATTTCTTATAGGTCAATACAGGCTCTGAATCATATGATGTAAACTCAGATTGTACTGAATTCTGAATTGATAGAATGCAACCAAGGTCATTTTTGGATTTATCATTCAAGGTGTACTAAACTTAAAAGTACTATTTTACTCTGAAGCGAACAAGTCATCTTCTACAGGCGAGTGAAGTTAATTGATACAAAAAAGCTATGAAATATGCTATCATTACACACTCCATTTTTTCATTGTTTTTACTGAAAACTTTGTTTTATTAAAAAACATCAAACATACGTCTGGTAGTAAATTAGATTTCCTTTAAATTAATAATTATTATTGAAGTCTGTAACGTCCACCACTTTGAAGAAATTTGCGGAAAACTATATTTTTACTAAATTTTTAAAAATTTTAACCTCGTTGTGCGACCTCGTAATGTTGACCGATTTTGTTCAAACTTTGTGTGTCGTCTTCTTTTATCACCAAGAAACAGAAAATCCACAATGTTGCTAACATTTCAAACATTTGAAAAATAAGAACAGCCATAATATATATGTATATAATATTTTTTACAAATATACTAATGATTTATTGAAGGGTCGTAAGATTGTCGATTATTCCATTGCCTTAAAACTTTTCTCATGTATGTTATTAAAAAAATCATTTATATACGCATATGTTAATACTTTTTCACTTGTCATTGTTTTGAACTCTCATATTGGAGACTAAACAAGCTGTTTTCTTGGCATTTGATATATGTATATAAAAAAAATGTTCAAATATTCATTATTAAATATTTCATACCCAATTTTTGTTTTTTCTCAATATTTTCTTATATGAAAAAAGTGCAACAAGTTATATTCCTTGAAGCGGAAGAAAAAATGAGTAAACTCCTTTGTACGTCTTGTTCAAATAATATATAATAATATATATATATATTGATATATATATATATATATAGATGTAAACCTTTATTACTTCAGAATATAGGCTATAGGCACAGAGGGTTCAATGCTATTTGAAGACTTTTATAAGATCTAACAAACAATATCAATTTCATGTGTACAAAAGAATATTACTAAAAAAGGGTTGTTTTTATAGGCAATTGATTAGTAAATTGAGGACTTGGTGGTTGAGGACACGAATAATTCAAAAGGAAGGTCGTTCAGTCAATGTTGAAGTCTAAAGTTCGACTATCGGAAGGGTGCAGGTTCCTCTTCCGAGAGGAGGAGTTCAATATTATGAAACCTCATTGAAGAGATCCTAGATTGAATAGAATTATTTTTTTGACTTTATTTATTTAGAGTAGTTATAAAAAAAATATATATAATTAAACATTATAGATTAAAATTAATACTCTAAATAAAAGTCCAACCAAATTCCTAACAATGTATCAAAACAATATTTTTTTAAAATATAAACAGAACATAATTTTAATGAACCTTTGCTCACTCATAATCGACACGATACATTTCAATTAATTCAATCAACAAAATAATAAAACAAGCTTATAATCATTAGAGGTTTTATAATTTAGCCTACAAATTATAGAGATAGAAGCCCAATTATGGATATTATAAGATGTCTTCATTGCGTCTAATGAACCCTTATCATTTTATATCATTATCATATATCTTATATTATCCTCTAAACTGCCTATAAACTTAGTTTAAATAAGGAAAAAATATTTATATTACTATGGGTTGGTGTGATTATAAGAAATTCAATCAAAGTATTATTATTTTTCCTCATTTTTTAACTGCTTATTTGACAATTTTATATTGTAATAATAATTGGTGTAAAAATAATTTTAAATTCGAATTGTTTCAAAGGATATTTATATGTATAATTATTGGATATATTTCAAGAACTGTGTGCTGAGGCTGCAAATCGTAGAGATGTTTTTTAGCAATCAATTCCCCTAATCAAGAGGATTCTGCCCTTCTAAAAGAAAATATATTTCATTTACATCAAAGCATGATAATAATTGTTGTAATATAAACGAAAAACTAATTCAATGAAGTAAACAGCTTAGAAAAAGGATAGATTTAAATTATTTTTTACCGTACATTTACTAATGAGCCGGGTTTTTTTGTCTGTTCAGTATGAATTATTTTGTGAGTATATTTTTTTTAAATAACACAATTGTTTTGTATATAAGCTATATACAATTTAGTATAATAATTAAAAACATGAAATTAATAAAAGATTTTTTAATCTTATTTTTTTCTCCGAAACGGAAATGGGTTTTTTAAAGTGTAGCATGATTATTTGAATAGAGAGAATACTCTAATTTAATGATTTGATAAGCCATGCATGCGAAAAGGATCAAACAGAGACACAAGAGACATAATGTCAGAGCTAATAATAACTCTAAATGGCCTTACTCCTGGCTTCATGTACATGATTTACGAGTCCTCTTAATAATGGGGAACTGATGCTTATTAGATAAATATATTGACTTCTTTAAAGTTCCTCTCCTTTAAAATAAGTAGTGATTTATCTTAAAGTGATATACACTCTAAGGCATTGTGATTTATCAATAACAATACACATTATTCTATTAATAATACTCTCTGTTACAATATCAACTTGTAATTCAATCACACAATAAGCAAAAAACCCGAAAACAAGCGTCCTAAATAATTAGTGTGCAAAAAAAAGCAACACAGACAAATAGGCCTAGCAGTTATTATCCCAATATATCATTGTGAAAGGCCCGTTATCATTAACAACTGCCTATAAATAAATAGATTCAAAGATTCCACATGCAGACTTTGTTATTTCTTTATGAATAAAACAATGAAAAAACAACGGGGACCAACCAATCAATGTCAATGATTCTAAGGTTTCCATATATGTATATCAGAGACTGAATAAGTCTCTATTGTGTCTATCAATGAAACCTTGGAGTAGAGAAAGGAGGAACTTTATTTTGTATAAAAGAGGTTTAAGAGTATAATATGAATATATATATATATATATATATATATATATATATATATATATATATATATATATATATATATATATATATATATATATATATATATATATATATATATATATATATAACTATTAATCGCTTTCACAACAATATAATGGAGAGAAATATAGGAGGAAGAAAAAATAAAAATAAAACTCCCTTCTTTTGTATTTTTTTCTTTTTTTCTTCTTCTTCTTCTTCTTTTATGAACTTTCATTGCTTAGAAATACAGGATAACCTTATGTTTTGAACAATAAAAAGAGACCCACATCATCATCATCATTTGGCGCCTCTTAAGCATCCTTTTTGTACTTAAAATTATAAGATAAAAAGGTTTATTTTTTCATTGACAATTTTGTAATTTATTTATGTAGATTGAGAAAATAATGTTTCATACAACTAAAGGGTAATAATACCCTATGGGTCAAGGCAATTGACGAGTGTAAATTATTCAACGTCAGCTGTTATAACGTCATAAAGTCGAATGCAGATAATAGGGCTGAAGTCAATTATGAATACGTATTTGATACTGATGTTGATCATGCCTTTTACGGATTCATGTCCTTACAAATGCAACTCAACGGAACCATATAAGCAAAAAATCATCTTGTTTTGTCTAAACGAGTTTTATATTCATCTATATAATTAAAAAGAGATTGAAATGGGTTTCATCGAACTCAAGGATCAGTTATAATAAGTTTAGTTGCTTGATATATATGAATTAAAACTGAGCTTTTTGTATTTTCCTTGGTTCTAATATGGATAACGAAGACGAAAACCGGCCCAAAAATACATTTCTCACTTGTAACCACATCTTTTATGCGTAAGAAATGTTTTGGAAAAATGTGTTTTTTACTTTTTATTTATATATTTAAAGCAAATTCGAAATCTATGAGATAAACTTATGTGACATGTGAATGATTGGATTAAGCACATTCAATAAGTGTAAACAAGAAAAGCCAGCCCATAATGACGTCAATAGTTCAAAGGTAAGCACATATTAGTCTTTGTGCTGAAATATTCCTCTTTAATAGTTGACAAGTCTTAATGCATCATTCGGAAAATGGTGACATTTATCGTGGAACTCAAAAAGCTTTGATGAAAAGTCATCTTTAATTTCTGATAATGATTACTATAAGGTTAAATTAAATCCAATCGTCAATAAAGATGTTAGTTCCTGGGTTGACTACCATATTAACATAACATATTAGATTGTTACGTGATCTGGTTTATCACACTTTTTCTACTGCATTAAGATGCTATGACGTGCAGATAATGGCAAAATATTATACATTTAAGAATATATCAGGAAACGATCGGGACACTTTTTTTCGCCGAGACTTAAATTGTCCAAGCCGGGACCAAACCGACCCGGCACTCTAATATATTTGTTCCTTCGTCATTCTGAAAGTGACGTGTTTTTTTAGAAAATATTTTTTTAAATTTTAAAATAATTTTCTAAAAAAAGTGATGACGTTTTTTTTGGAAAATATTTTTTTTTAATTTTTAAAGAATATTAATAATTATTTTGTAAAAAAACGTTTTCACTAAAAAAATGACGAACGAACGAAAATATTAAAATCATCGGGCCGGGACGTTCAAAAAACAGCCGGGACCTGGGCCGGGTACCGGTCGTTTCCTGGAATATATGTATACGCATACCTAAAGATAACATTACATTTAGGAACTATGTCAAACACCCTCGTCTTTTTTCTATTACTCCACCTTATAGTTCAAGACATGTTCCATTTATCGTCAGATTTGATTAAACAAAGTAAGTATTTACTAAATCCCTGAATGTGGGAATTTGCTTTATATTAATATATTAATAGTATATATTAATAGGAAGAGTCTATTCAGATGACTTATACATGACATGAATCGACACCCATGAGAAATGACAATTTGTGTAGTTTTTAAGGATGGCATTCATCTCTAGGAATAGATGTTGACACCTCAAATGCCTGCAACTTTATTCCATAAAGGCATTCTGATTGTACTTTTTTCAACCAATCACGTCGTTCGAGAAAGAGGTTCCCCTTTGATATCTATATGCATACAACACTTTGAAGGGTCAAGACTCTTAGATATGTACCTAGGGGAAGAAGCTCTTAAAGACCTAAAGTCAACCTACAGATCTCCTTTCCTCAGTACTTAATGTATATTCGTATATTAATATGAATAATAAAGACCTGGCACATGTAAAAATAAATAAAAAATTAGCAAAATTGTGAAGGCGGGAAATTCAAACTATGAAAATGAAGGTTTACTGTATTCTTTTATATATATTACAATCATTGTTCCTGTACTAGATTATAAAAAAGAAGAAGAAAACTTTTCAATGAGTGGTATTTGCCAATTCTTCTTTCCTTGTTATTTGTATGTCCTTTTTTTGTTGAGGATTCATAAATAATCATCATCCTTTGAAGTTGTTTTGTTTGTCTCAAGCAAGGTTTACAAAAGATGGGGCTTATCCTATGCCATATAGCCTATTGTTGATTCAAAAATAGCTATTTTATTCAGATGGGGCTTGGATTCGTACATTCAATTAATTAGATTTTTATGTGATTAAATATAAAGTGAATGGGAATATAATGAAAGGCTTGCGGGGGTTTTAATGAAAGAAATGAATTATGCTGGTATTGAAATGCAATAAAAAATGATTTTGGACAAAAAACTAAAACAGTATGTATATATACAGTCAACTTCGACTAAGTCGAAATTGCATAAGTCGAAAATTCGTCTAACTCGAATAAGAGTCCCATTTTTCTCCATTGATATGTGTGTAATAAAAATCGTACAAGTCGATTTTTGTAAGTCGATATTCGCTAAGTCGAATAGATATTTTGACAGTAACACATACATATACAAGAAAATAACTTCGCATAAGTCGAAGAGGGCGCTCACTTTCCAAAACACAGCCTGCATGCACTGCGCCTGCCGTTCACACTGTGTATTACAAGGAAGCAGACAAAGATGGATGAAGTAAAGTAGTGCAAAATATTAGTTCTTCTTTAGTCCGTAAGGGGCGCTTTTATTCTAGAGCTCTGAAAATTATAACAAAGTCCTTTTATTATTATATTTGGTGACGTATTTATATCTTGTAGTGACTTGATATATTTCAAATCATCAAATTTAATCCCTTTAAACCGGTTTTAAATAGGATTGTGACGTAATTTTAAGTACAACGACATCTAACATTAATGGAAATTACAAAATTTTGGTCAATTTTTTTTGTTTACGTTTTCCTTGCATGCGCCACTTTAATTTAAAACTTTAGGTTGAAGTGGAGAAAAATATTGAACGCTTAAGAATTTGATTGGATAAATTATTTTACACCTACCACGTGTGTGAGTGATCATTCCAAATGAGAATATAAAATTTGAGAATATAAAATATCACATATCAATACTAATTGAATAAAGGGACTCCTCACACTGAATATGTATTTTGTCACATCATATATGAATGGAGCAATCATATTAAACATAGAAAGTGGAAAGGAAAGAAAGAAAGAAAGCGGAGATACCGATGGGAATGTGATGTTTACTGCTACCTTTTTGTCATGCTCTCAATTTTCGAGGGATTAACAAGTTTAATGGAGTATGTTTGCTGCTCATTCTTAGCGTTCTCGACTTTCAATGCTAAGGGTCCGACAGATTCTACTCCCTAGAGGGGAAAGGTCAATGTTTATCAGCTTAATCCTAGGCTCAATGGCTTAATTTCAATATTTTAATATTTATTAATATCAACACTGCAATTCCATTGAACGGCAAACAATATAATATAATATTTTAAGTTTGCAGTTTCTTTTCATGTGATCAGCCACCAAAAAAAAAAATTGGTCAAAATATCTGTTAATTGATAGGAATACATTTATATCCTCGTATCCAATTCCAATTTTCTTTTATTCTCATTATATTCAAGTTCAAAATATTCCACTGCAATTGGACATATCTACAATATCTTTTTGATCAACTTAAAATTGTTGGAAAATTAAGTAGATTTTCAAGGAATACATTTTCATAGACTAAAAGTATTTTGGACTCTTACATCGCCTCCAATCATCTGAAATACAACAAAAAGGAATATTTAATTCAATCACACTGTGTCATTTATTTTAAATTTGTTATATTGAAAAGTTTGTTCAATGTTGTGTAAGGAAATCTAAAGGCTCCTTTAAGTCATATGTTTATTTAATAATTGAATATGTTTTTTAATATATATACTATATAATCTGTAATTGTATTTTTTTCTGGGCAATACTTTAAAATGTACATGATAAAATATAAAATTTCAAAGTTTTCTTATATTTGCTATGTGCCATGGAATTTAATCAGTGAGGTGATTTATATATTTTTAAAGTAAAAATAATAATCTACAAGAATTTAACTCTTGAGGTCTCTAGTTCAAAATACTTGCATATTTGGGCGCCTACGGCGCCCATATGTTCACCCTTCGGGTATGGGTAGGTTTTGGAGCTAGTTTGTGAGTGAAACGGACTTTAAAGAATATAAGAGAGGAGAGAGAAAATAATTTTCTGTTTGTACAAACATTCCTCATAAAAAGTTTGACTTTGTACAAAGAATATGTTTTCAGTCACATGAGACGCTTTTTCTTTTTCTATTTCTCTAACTTCTCCTCCTCCTTTTCTTTTTTCCTCTCTTTACCTTGAAAAGTAGGTAGTAAAATCAGACAGGTCAGAATTTTTTTCATTTCTGGTCTCATCACTGGTCTCAAAGTCTCATTACTTTGCAAATAGTTTGAAAACCTTTGCCTTGGCCAAGGAGTCCAAATCTGTGCTTAGATTTGAATATCTTGATAGGAACGGGGTCAAAAAATTGATCAAACACACAAATGGAGATAAAATGCTAGGTAGGTAGTAAAATCAGAAAAGGTTATTTTTCGGGTTCATTTCTGGTCCCATCAATAGTTTTATTAGGTCTGCCTTGACCCAAGGATTCCATAGGTACTTCAAAGTTCAAATCTGACCATAAATGTGGCAGGAGATAGCGTGCGGACATACAGACGGACAGAGATTGGTGAATTATTATATAGATATAGTAATTAGGGGTAAAAGAACGATACTTTTCTTTAAACGTGATTGGTGACAGAAAAGGAGGTGGACGAATAAAGACACAGTTGACAATATTAAACAAATATCATTTTTTCGTGGCTGTTGAGGCATGAACATCAATTGAAAGAAGAAATATCATCTTAAAAATACTAATTGAATCGTCTGATGGGGCGACATCCATGTGTCAATTGCGATTCCCTTGAATGGACTCATCCAATATCACACTTTCTATTATGAACAAAATAAAAAAACTCCTCATATCCATCAAATAAAAGAATGCTCACTTTAATTCGTCATATCTGCCGATAAATGGATCGTCACTCTGACTTTTATTTGTAGAAGAAGAACAAATAATGCTATTAGCGTTTGAAAAAAGGTATGCTTATTTATGAGTTTGCGAGAACAACCTTTTTTACGCTTAAAAATAATATACGACAATATGAATATGTGTCCATCCATATAATAATTCACCAATCTCTGTCCGTCCGTCCGTCTTCATGTCCGCACGCTATCTCCTCCCACATTTATGGTCAGATTTGAACTTTGAAGGTACCTATGGAATCCTAATAAAACTATTTGCAAAGTGATGGGAACGGACATGGAAAAAAATGTCAAAGAATTGAGCTTGATAAGCTTCAAAACACTGAACTTTGCCTCCTCTCTTATATTCTTTAAGGTCTGTTTCACTCACAAGCTAGCTCCAAAACCTACCCATACCCGAAGGGCGAAACATATGGGCGCCGTAAGCCCGCCAAGTATGCGAGTTAAAATAATTTATGTATTTGATTATTAGTGTAACTTTTGTAACTATTTATTTTAAGATTAACCAACCATGAGATGATCATACAATTATCATTTACATAATTGAATTAAATAGAGTACTGACGGATTTTTTGTGCCTATATGGTTCGATACAATTGCATCCGTCTGGATATAAATAAGCATACTAGCGTGTAAATGTGTCTACTTAACCTAGGATCTTATCAATGAAGTAGACCAAAAATGACCTCCCCTCTTGGGGGATTCGAACCTGCGCCCTCAACATTGAGAGTGCAACACACCATTGACGTTTTTAGTATATTTCGTCCTCGAGTTGGTAAGGGGTTTGTACAAGGTGTGCATTTGGAGAGAGCAAAGTTATTAATTAAGGAAAGTAATTATCACTCTTATTATCCGAAGCTCACTCAGACGTTTTCATACATATGTAGATCAGATGGCCAAGAGGATAATTGAATAAATAGGAGCCTTGGGTTCTGACAGCATAGAATATACAAAAAGCTACTTTCCCCCTCAGAAAGCTGTCTAAGTTATTTCAACTTTTATTATTTTCATGTATGAAGTAATAATGGAGCTACAATAAAGAAAACAACTCTTAGACTTATAACGATTATGTTTTTATTATCAGTTCTCAACATATGCCAGTGAAATTGAGTAAAAATCAGGCTTGTGAGCGTTCAGCTTTTTTTTGCGTTCAGCGTTCCGTTCAGCGTTAAAAAAAAATAGCGTTCCGTTCAATGTTTTTGCGTTCAGCGTTCCTTGACGTTCAGCGTTCAAATATTTAAAACAGTGACGACGTTTTTTTTAGAAAAGAATCTCCAGAAAAAGTGATGACGTTTTTTTTAGAAAAGAATTTTCCGAAATAAGTGAGAAAATTCTGACAAAAGTGATAACGTGTTTTTTTTAAGAATATCCGAAAAAAGTGATGACGCTTATTATAGAAAAAGAATGACGTCTCCAAAAAAAGTCCAAGAAATGTTTGGAAAAATTGAACGCTGAACGCAAAACTCTTTTTTGTGTTCAACGTTCAGCGTTCAAAAAAGTTGCGTTCCGTTCACAAGCCTGGTAAAAATACATAAATATATTTATTTTTAAAACTACTTAGTACAATGACCGAACAACTAAACTAAAAATATCATCAACAGACAGTTATCACATTATCTTAGGAGACAAATAATAATATGTTTAAAAAATCAATGCACGAAATTATTTTAAACATAGATAAAAACCACAATTAAAATCAAAAATTAAACAATCACTTGAATGTTTTAAAACTTTCTCAACAGTTTTGAGGTGATGCCTAGAGATGACGGGGGGAAAATTAATTTGTTTCGAAGCCATGGTCCAGTTGTCTCCAAAAGCATCTGCAATGCAAGTCGAAAAAGCTGCGTATCTTGCAACGGCCGCTAAAGTTATTCCTTATAAGTTAAATATAAACTGATTATATTAAATATTAATATAATATATCACATTGACCATTTCATTTTTCAATTATATTTCCTTTAAAAATAGTTGGACAAACTACATAACCAAAAAATATAGAAACAAAATGGAACCACAAAATTATACCGTCTACCTCTTATCAATCGATGCATACAAATATATTATGACATGCTATTTGAATTGTAATCATTCAATATTATGCACAAACATGTTTTTCAAACTTTTGAACAAGTTATGTCATTCTCTTTAAATGGAACGCCAAACTCGCCTTGAATCTTTTGCAGGTAGGGCGTTCCGGACTGCTCTGACTCAATTACAGTTCTAATCAATGTGTTTTATCGTATTCCAAGAGCTATGAACCAAATCACAATTATAACACAAGATGTGATAACCAATTCAAATCTTTTACTTTTTGCCATGAATAAAATCAGTATATAGGAAGCATAGCCATATTGACATTGAAATATATATATATATATATATATATATATATAATATATATATATATATATATATATATATATATATATATATATATATATATATATATATATATATATATATATATATATATATATATATATATATATATATATATACTATATATATATATATATATATATATATAATATATATATATATATATATTATTAGGGCAGTTCATATTTTTCAAATGTTTGAAATGTTAGCAACATTGTGGATTTCTGTTTCTTGGTGATAAAAGAAGACGACATACAAAGCTTGAACAAAATCGGTCAACATTATGAGGTCGCGCAGCGAGGTCAAAGTTTTTAAAATTTAGTAAAAAAATAGAGTTCCGCAAATTTCTTCAAATGGTGGACGTACAGACTTCATAATAATTATTAATTTAAAGAAATCTAATTTACTACCAGACGTATGTCGATGTTTTTAATAAACAAAGTTTTCAGTAAAAACAAAGAAAAATGGAGTGTGTATGTTAGCATAATTTCCATAGCTTTTTTGTATCAATTAACTTCATCGCCTGTAGAAGATGACTTGTTCGCTTCAGAGTAAAATAGTACTTTTAAGTTTAGTAAACCTTTGGATGATAAATCCAAAAATGACATTGGTTGCATTCTATCAATTCTGAATTCAGTACAATCTGAGTTTCATCATATGATTCAGAGCCTGTATCAGTGGGTAGGGCAGTGACTACGGGCCCAATGCAAATTTATGTAGACGGGCCTATCACAGCTCAAGCAAAAAAAATTTAAATAAGTTTTGGGCGTTTTTGGTGAGGTATTAATCTTTGAGGGAATTATTTATCATGGAGTAATTTATTTCAGTGGGGTCTTTTCATAAATGAAATGCATATTTAAATTAATCTCTTATTTAATATTATAATTATATATTATTAAGTCGCTTTTGGGCGCTTGCATTTTTTCCTTTCCGTAGGCCTACTTTTCCTTGTAATAATGGCCAACGGCGAGCTTGCGTTGTGCGAAGTCCTCGATGATTTCTTTAATGTCCAAACCTGTGCTCGTATGTTTTCAATGGACAAATAGCCAGTCCACTAGCCTCTCCTGGGTCATAGTACTCTCAGATAGTCTTAAAATTTTAATTTTGAAAAGGATCGCTCAGCTGAGGCCACTGTTACAGGTATTGTCAGAACAACAGCAAGGCATACATACATTAGGAGAACGTGGGATGTTTATAGACTGATTATCCAAAAGTAGCATTTAGCAAGCTGTAAACAGTCATGGAGGAAGATCCTTTGCAATGCCTCTCTGAAACAGGTCCTAAATGACACGAGTGAGCCGGAAAAGCCTTTCCTATGTCTTGCTGTGTAGTGTTGTACGTAGTATGTACCGAATGGGGAGCTGAAATAAACGTAATCCGCGAGACAAGCGGCTATTCAGTAAAAGAGATTATTTATTCACCAAATGACGACCATATAGTTGAAAGAGATTGGGATGTTCTACTTGTGACTGACATACAGAAGGAGGGAGCAAGGCCTTAAATACTCAAAAAGAGATGTACACAAAAGAAGTCTTGCTTGAGCAAGAGTAAAGAGATGTAATAAGGGCAGAAGAGATTAGAGTTTGAGGAGCAGGGGGGAGGAAACAAAGATAATA